>DWNY01000388.1:0-16814 GCA_018250635.1 Telegonus apastus | reverse complement strand
GGGCTGTTTTTTCAGCTCGACCAAAACCCTTAGACATTTTAATGGGGGTTTTAGCGTGACTTTAGCGGTAATGAATGGCTTTATATGGCGTTATTTAAATTACGACCTTTTATTTTATTATTCGGTGCTTGCCAATTGTAAAAAATAACTACAGTATTAAAGCAAAGTGCCGTTACCGTTTATACTTATGCAAAAATATGAAAATATTTTATGCGGACCTTTTTAATTATAAAAAAATAATTCCTAAATAACTGTTTTAACTACAGAAATAACCGAAAGACATACCTCCATACACATATTTATAGTGGGAATATAAACAATCCATATTACATTTTTTTTAAATAAATTATTTGTACTTATAAAAATCCCATGTCCTTTTTATAAGTATAGTGCAAGAACCCTACATGTGGTAAGACGTTTCCATTTAAGGTATACGAATATGAGGGAATGGATGCTTAATGCTTTATCTTATCATTCCAGCAACTGACTGTAGAATTCTTCATCTACAAAGACCACATACCAGTGGACGATCTGGGCATCACTGCGAAGGAGCATGACCAGCACAAATTCACGATTTGGTACCGGAAGAGGAACCTCAAGTCGTACAAGTTGGAGACCAGGGAACCAAAAGTGAGGAATGTCTGGGTTGAAGAGATCACATCGCTTCTGTGGGAGCAAGCCATGCAAAAGAAAGGTGAGATTTGTTTATTATTAGAGATTATAGGTATAGTAGTACATATACAGACATAGAAGCCTATCTATGGGCGGTTTGAGGCTAAATACCGTTCAATATGAAAAAGATCTTTATAGGCGCAATGACCCCTTAAACCAGGTGACATAACTTTGACTGCATGCTAGTATGATACTGTATTCGATTAAATGAAGAGCTGTTTTGCTCCGACTTATATGGTAAAACGATGCATTATGAAATAATCCAAGTTTGTTCCGACATAATCTATCTGTAATTGGTTTAACTGACAGTTTTTATTTGAAGAGGCAAACAAATGTCCACAGATGTTACAAGTTAAATATTAATGAATTCGTACTCGTTCTCTTTAATGGTGGTTTATTGGTATGAACGTATTCAACAACTTGCGGAAGGCAAGGTAATCTCTACATTTGTAGCATTATGTCACTATCAAATCATTGGACGTAAATGCTCGTACGGATTACGCGTTACTGGTGGCCGTAAACCGCAACACGTAATGTATCAACCACGATTATTGCCGAATAGACTCCATTAACTAGCTAATAGGAAGCGCGGTGAGGATTCATAATTTGTCGGCATTTTTGTGTAATGGTCGTAGGTAGGTTTTATTTTTGTTAAGTTACTATCAGACGAGCGTCAGTATGTTAATATATGAGCGAGGGCACGTGTCGGCGAGTGTCGCCGACGGTTATCGGTAGCCGTCATTGACGCACAGCGGCAATTGGAGGCTGTTGCTGACGACAGTGTTAAGCGTTGCTGTGGTCTGGTCTGAAGGGTGTGGTAAGGGAGATACACTTATCCGAGGCGTTTCAAAATAATCTTCAGGGGTTGCAACGCATTTGCGTTAGGTAGCACTCTGGGGTTGATTACAGATATCTATGGGTGGCAGTGGCCAATTAACATCAGGTGGACTGCATGCTTGTGTGCTGTTTCCAAATTACATAAAAAATATATCGAGATATTAAAATAGAATATTTGATTTTGGTAACAGATGCATTACTACCTCTCAGGATTAAGTTATATCGATCACGAAGCGTTATTTTAAATTAATCATTCGTTTTCCGTTAATGTTAAGCGATATAAGTCCTTAAGCACTAATAAATTGTACTTTTAATATATATCCGTCCGAAATCCACGACTTTAATAATTTAATGCGGATATATTTATTGATAATCAATTAATTTGTTGATATCACAGTACCTTTTAATTTAGTTGTTTTAAACCTTGAATTTTCCATTTAGATAAAATGAAATAGATACCGGGAAATAGTATAATAATCCACGTACCGTTTGAACTTTATCTTTATTAATAATTTAAAAAGTAAAGTTTATACAATATATGTACTTATAAAGTTTTACAGAGGCGATTAAGAAATGTTCTTAGAGTGTCCTAAAAGGAATATGAAATAATTTCAATGGGGACGTTGGTCGATAATTATAATTTATTTCAATTGGTACGGGATGCCAACGCTTCTATACTTCTGTGGGCTTCAATGACGATCTAGCTATTAACTCGAGTGGCCACATTTCTCAAAGAAAGTTGTTGAGTCCATCTGGCACGCAAGCCCGCCCGTAATTCCCGCATAGTTAATACGGACAAACTTTTTAATTGGTCGTCATCTGCTCCCGTCTTTGTACGTGACCGACTTGTTCTACCACAGGCGAGTAAATGGGGGAGAGACTTAATGTTTGCTATAGCGAATATTGATACAAGAATGTAGTAAATATATAGATATTAACTTCAATAGTGTATTGTTTATATACAAAAAGTGTAATGTAAATAACATTAATCTTTTTGTATTTGATATAAACAATACACATTATAAAAACAATAAGTGTATTGTTTATATGTGGATCAAATTTAAGGTTGTTTGTTGCCAACTTGCTTACCTCAATGATTTTATTAAACAACAAAAAACACCAACTGCCTTTAAATCTAGATTATACACGACCCTTTCATCAGCTTAATAAATGTTCTCTCTTTTCTTTAATCATAACCTTATGAACTATTATGATTTTATCGCTTAAATTGCTAGTTACACGTTAGATGTCGTCGATGGGAAAGGTGCCTAATGGCAGGAGAGCAAGGTTCTTTATCGTCGGCTGACGCACGCGGGGTCATCGACTTAAGTTTTTTATTGGGTGCACTTGCATGTGCATTGCGTCTGTGGGAACGTCAGGAAGTCGACGTTTTTTCTGACATCAATCAATTTCGTTTTGCTCGTCGAATGCCAACGCAAATAAGCTGCAACGGCAATTTTCTGCGCGTGAGCGCGTACCTACTTTTATAATAAAGTCAGTCTTGAATTTCGCGGAAAAAATAATTGATAACTTATTATTACATCAGTTTTATTATATTTTAAGTTTTTTTATTACTTAGCTATGAATCTAATATTTCTATTTACAATATTATCATTGTACCTATGTATACGCAGTGAAAATTGACGACAACGTGCACATAAAATTTTGTGACGGCCCATAAAAACAAATAAAACTTTCTACGTTATGAATTATGTAATCGTTTGATATGATTGATGAGTCATATTGTCTTTAGTATTTCGTTCACGTACACTCGTGTAGTACGTTAAATTGCAGCCGAAAGTCACATCTGATCCATTTTCGGAGCAATTCATTTGTGTAGTGCGCGTTGGTATGTCTTTTCTTTTTTAGTTCGCATCGCCTGTGCCAATATTTTTCGAATGCAGATTATATAATATCGAATTAAATGAGTTGAGTTTTATTTTTATTTTATGGAGGCAATTTGTAAGCGAACGCTATTGAAAGGAATACGGTGTTACTAATTTTATTTAGTAGATGAGCGTGCAGTTCTTTTTGTTAAGAGCGAAAGGTCTTGTGTAATATGGTTATACCGCTCAAGTTTTAATTAAGAAGTAAAATAAAATTTTGATTTATTTTTCAAATGTAGGGCCTAATGGTAATTTTTGGTTTTAATGATATTCAAAACAAATCTGGAACTACATTGAATGAAATTCGAAAGCCAAAATCGTAAAGCGTAAAAATTCATTTTTTATAATTATGTTTAAATACAACATTTTTTTTTTACTGTCCAGGTTAGGTCTTCAAAGAGAATGTTAAAATTTGTCATAACCTATTTCGTATTTTACTGATGGGTTTTCATTTAGATCGTGTTAAGCAATTGACTGAACGTACACCTTTGATCAAATTTATCGAAGACTAGCTGATTCCCGCGGTTTTACCCGCGTTAAAGAAGTAAAAAAGCATACAGTAATATGTATCTAATATCAAGTGACACAAATGCCCGCGATAGCGGCCGCATGCGCATGAAGCGCTCGCTAATATTTTTTTTCAAACATTAATGTCGCCTAAGTTACGTCTTAGACTTTCAGCTATCTTCCAGTGAATGTGCCGTCAAAATCGGTTTGGCTGTTTAGAAGACTTCCTCAGCCAAACAGGCAGTCAGACAGACAAAAAAAATTATAATTGTATTTTTGTTATAGATACCATGTATACGTTCATATGAATGTAGTAAAACGTTGTTATTTTGACATTACAAACAAACACTTCAATTTTATTTATTTGTACAGATATACATATGTAGATGTATAGACGTACACCGTTCGTATCAACGTTAAATATTATTTCCTAATGTGAGAATAATTACATAATTATATCGGTTTCTACTTAATCTTATACATTGCAATACTAAGTTATGGAAATAATGATATTGCGAAAGTGTTTTTCTCTGTACAATCACATTGTCGCAGAGATTACATCGATAAGTTAAATCTTATGTTTGCCTTTGTGTAACACTTCCAACCAAAACGATATACGCATGGATATTGTCATTATATACAATGCTTTTGTTTACATTGCAAGGTTTGCAAGGTAGAACGACTGTGGATGTATCACAGTGATGTCTATTTCACTTTGTTCTATATGATGTTTCTTACAGATGTCCAGCGGTAGTGACCAATTACCATTAGGTGGCACATCAATGCAATCCATCCAATGCAAAGGAGACTGCAACTTTTGGGCTAGAGACGAAACAAGTACAATTAGGGATTAAAATTAAAATATATTTGTTAATGTCACTGTACCCGTTCGTTCCTTAACGTTTTATATATTGCAATTTTAATTTCTTTGCTTACAGATTGCAAAATTCGCCAAATTTTCATAGATAATTGATATACAAACTTTCAAATGAGGATACTTTCATCTTATTTCATCTCTAGCCCAATATTGTATGACGCCATGCCCTGTCTCCTTTGGTCGTTAGCTATTTGGTTCTTATAAAATTCAGTTAATCATCTTGTGTCACACAAAGTGTAACACTTTCAACCAAACGATGTATAATAGGTATGTGTCACTATATACAATGGGTTTACTAAGCAAAGTGTGGGCGGTGTTTAGTTAGTTTTGTTTGTTTTGGTGTGAATCATGTCAGACTTTGACACTTCATTGTATTTTGTGGAACGACAAAGCAAATATATGTATAAGTAAATATTTAAGTCAACTAATTAAGCTCTCACGTTGGAGTTTCGTGCTTCAAGTCACTCGCATCTCTAACAAAAATAAAAACAATGACCACTTGGTTTTTTTTTGGCCACTGCCGCCCGTGGACGTCTGTAATCAACTCCAGATATGATCACAATCCTACTTGACGTCGGCCACAGATGCGTTGCTACCCGTGAGAACTAAGTTGGAACACTTCGGATAAGTATGTTTCTCTTACTCTTTAAACCAGAACACAACAGCTATTAATACTGCCGCAGATATAGGTGTGGTAATGGTGGTATCGAACCACAAAGAGCTCTACCTTCAATGTTAAAGTTGGCATAATATACACGATTGAGTTTGAGTATCAGTTTTGTTATAATAATGACGTTCGATCAGTTTATACCAGTTATTCAGTAGTTTGCACCATCCATCGTCCGATAGCTGTCGGTGTTGTGTTTCCATTTGTAAACAAGAATCGCTTTTCCCGTCGTGTCTGCCACTTCGGCAAATGTTTATATAAATGATTTACTGTCTGGTAATCCATGTCTCCGGTATTTAGTGGGAAACTAAACAATAATAGTCGGCAAATAATAATATTTATACTTTTAGTTACATCTATTGTGTGTTGATAAGTTGAGCGGATAACTGTTAAACTTATCGTATCTCAATTATAATAGTTTGATAGTAATAATATGGTATAATAGCATGATTTAGTATAGTGATCGACTAATGTTAACTAATGTAAAAATATACATAACGCAGAATGTTGAAAAATGTATGATATTTTACTCCTATTAGGTACCGACTTACCTACTTCCAGAGTCTTCATGGATTTTTACCTCATGTCTCAAAAATTACAATGCATTTTATTTTTCCTTGCATTATGTAGAAAGCTACATACGTCTTTAGGATGCACTTTATACAATTTGGATGTATTTTCGCTTTCCACTTCCTGTAAATAGTACTAAACACATATTCGATTGTAATTATGTTTGATTTAATTGAAACTCTACGTTTTAGTTAATAATAGTGAGTTTAATTATGTTACGTACAAAACAAAGTTAGTCAGTAATCTGTTGTCTTGTCTTTATAATATTTGCGTTGTCTATAAGTAGGCAATGTTAAAATATAACTTAAGCATTGAAAAATATTACAAAATTGACATAAACGCCATAATTAAATAGGCATCTCATATTAGTTTCACTAGAGTTTAGTACATTTTCAAATATCACGAATGTAGAAAGCATTCAGGTATTTCGAACGAAGGCCGCCGTGATATCAACCAAGGAAATCTTTCTATATTTAGGTGATCGTAAATATATCGAAGGTATAATTGTACGCCTGTACCTCGACTAGATACCGCACCGAGGCCGCACCTGACTGAATAGGAACGGCTGATAACGATAACAGATAAAAAATATATTACGTTCTAGAAATGCGATCTCGCGTTTTAAATTGAAACGAATAATTCTTTATGCAATTTAAATTGGGCTATATCTTTATTTTGTCGATTAGAGTTTAATTAAACTATTCATACTTATATGAATATTCTTTATTAATATCAATCATTACAATAACTTTAATTATTAAAATGAATACACCTATTACTCAATATTTAAACAAACGATATAATTTATCAAGTCGCTCCAACACTTCGTTGCACCTCAATCCGTCGAAAGAATCGTAAATCATAAGTGTACTAAATAGCTCCAATACAAATATCATTTGCCAGAATCAATCAATGTCGTTCACAACATTAGTTAGGAGACCACGCGCAGCCCTTAAACAATGACACGGATTGTCCACGAACAAATACACCCGTCAACTCACGCTACCTCGTACGTCGTCGTAACGCTGAAGATTTTGCTAGCTAGCACCAGCGCCGCTGCTTGCAATTTTCTTTACCATAAATTTAATATGAATATACATAGATAGTGAAACTACAAGACGTATTTTATATCTACATACACATTCATGTAGTAAATATATGGGACGTGAGCACGAAAAATATCATCCACGACTTATTACCAATTGGTAATTGCTCTCGTATAATTCGCTTAGTAAATACAAAAGGGAAAACTCAAAAAATCCAAAAATCGTTTATTTCAAACAAATGATCTGTATCGAATTATAAAATAAAAATTATTTAAAAAAATGGTTTATAAAAAATGGTTAAAAAATATAAACAAATTTAAACAAAATGTTTTTATTTCCATTATGATCATCCTGAAAAAATAATTTCTTGAGTTGCATCCCTCTGCATCCAAATCTTATTGTGCAGCAAAAGTCGTGATTTTTTTGTATGAAAATATTAAAAACATCAGCTTTATTACCTTATTACATTAATATTTAATCTCTTTGATATTGAATGAACAGTCAAACCTAGGTCACAGTTTTCTAGTAGTATATATCTAAAAATACGTTGGCAGCCCTAGTGACGGACGCAGCTGCATTGCCCGATAGCTTATTGCTCGGACGTTCAAATTATGCCTCGCAAACTTATTCGCACGCCCTCAAACACACTCAAAGAACTATATTGCGCCGTAATAAGGTTTGTTATCAAATGAAAAACAGTCATAACAGCCGCAAAGCAAAGCTGGTCGCTATTGAGCTCTATTAAAACGTTACAATATAAATGCAAGAACGACTTGAGATTAGAATGGCGCTATTCCTGTTGGAAGGGTCGAATCCTCCCCTGTTGACTCTATCCCGTTGGGTCTAAGTTGGTTTTTGATTGTGGGATTGGGAGATACCGTAGTGTACAGCATTAGATAGAATCCAATATTGATTGTCGTAAAATACAGCAATGAGCAGTGGAAGGGAGATTAATACTACTTTGTAGGACTCGCTTAATATAACCATTTGGCAATCACGTTTGGTAACTAACATATGGGCAATTCGGTTAGTCATATCGGTTCAAATAGGATCGGATATTCAGTGTTGATCGTAAAGGATATCGCAGATTAAACAGCCAATGCAGTTAGCCTTAGTGTGTTGACTTGTGGCAATTTTTTATTAATAGTTTCTGATATCGTTCACTACAGATAAAAGTTATTATTTTAGTATAGTCGATACTGCTTAATAAGCATGGCAGATGAATTGGCATTTGACTTATAAGACAACAGGTAGGCAGGTTCAATATTCTTCTGGCGAATCAAGAAGTAAGTAATTTCGAATTGGTACATTTAATTAGAGTACTTCGTATTTTTGCACCATTATAATATTATAAAATTAATAATGGGGCGATCTTACGAAATATATTTCTTAGTACTACAGCAGATATATGAATATTTTTCTGCTCAATAAAGAAGTAAATGATTTCGATTGTTTTTTATTTTTCAATATAAATTTTATTTTTCAATACGCCTTCTACTTTCAAAGTTCAATTATTACAAAATTTGTATTATTAATTATTGTATTTTTAGAACAGTTGCTGTGATGTCACTAAATTATAATGTCGTTGCTAAGATACAGGCCCTTTTCTCAAAGCTCATATTAATTCATAAAATGTCACAGGTGTTTGGACAAATGGCCGTGCTGATGTCTCCAAGCTTCCTAATTTATGAAACCTCATCACAACATTCATTGGAAGCATTTAATATGAAATAGCTAACAAACAAAGCATTGCAGGCGCGCATCGACGTGTATTAATATCATTACACGGCCAGAAATACAAGCAACGCGCGCCGACCACTTTCGACTAATTGACTGTGATTTACAACTTGCCTGCTTTATAGCTTATCTGCAGTACACAAGCAAAAAGACAGAACTCCGTACTCATTACAGTCTAAAATAAACTCTAATTGACATCAAAAGAACACATTTTTAAGTGATCGTTAATGGTCGATACGATGATTTTATGTAATGTCGTTTATGGCAACCTCCCTACCACAAACTTCGTGGAAGTTTTCATTTATTTGTCAGCGTGTGTGGGATTTTTGATGGTAGTATCGACATTTTGAGCTTTGAAGAGTAATTACTGCACGTTTTATGTATTTTTGTAATGTAAAGCGCTTAAAATGCAACGGGGATAACCGAAAACCGGTTGATAGCTGTATCGATACGATAAACGAATAATTAAGCTCTTTCAAAATCGAGATTGATTAATGATAAACTACAAACGTAAATAATACGGATTAAATATGTTCTAGTTGTAAGTTTTGCTTGATTATTGTTACGAGTAGTTTGAGCAGTGGTCAAAATTCAATTATAATCATAAATCATTCTCATACTCTAGGTATATTTTTTCGAAATTGTATGTTTTTTTATTTGAATACTCACCACACGAAAAATGCTTAACAAATGGAAAAGAAAAAGATACTACACCGTTTTAGCTTAGCTTAGCTATGCAGATTCTTTAAAATCAGTCAACCATCTTAACTATGAAAAATGAAACTATTCCACCGTTCGTGCAATGGGGAGATTGATGCATTCATTTGCCATTTATGAGGCCCTGTTTTTAACTGCAGACACTAAGCGTTTCAAATACGGCTTGTGTTAATGTTGTTAAATTAACTTTTTTTTTAAATAAAAAGACAACTAAAAGTAATTTTCTTACCTTTCGCTAGCTTATCTTCTTCCACAGAACTCCATCCTGGTGAGTCTTTGGACTTAGGCACTGATAGGTTCAACGGTTGATCATCCCCTTTGGAAAACTGCACTTTGTCGAACTCACTCTCACTAGTTCTTACACTACGTTGCAGCAACTGTTCCTGCAGCTTGTTCTTATGCACACTTATGTTAAACTTTCTCTCAGATAAGTCCCTCTGCACTTGCGTACTTTTCTCGTGATACGAATACTTCTTGCTATCAAAGTTCCGTTTCACATTCATCAACTGACTCACTGTCGATCTTTCGTCCTTAACTTGCGCTTTTTCGCCGTTGTTTTCTAATCCTAAAATATATTCTATGGTGTGAGGTGTTGGCTTTTTTGGTGGCTTCCCGTAAACATGAGGGTGCCATGAAAGCTCGAAACTATCATCTTTCTCGCTGTTTTTACTTCTATCCTCACTGTAAACGTCGCTTTGGGTTGAACACTCGACACTATCCGTCGTTTCTTCGTTCTGAGATTTAGGGAACTCATCGTCAGCTATCACTAATTCTTCATCCTTATCATCGCAATCATCTTCAACATTAATCTTCTCTTCTTTCGTATCGGGACTCAGTCTGTCTATGTCGTTATACTGGTAGTCTATATTGTACGTGGCATCATTGGTATAAGTGGCATCAATCAATCTGTCGGCCTGTCCAATCAAGTTCGGAGCGACGTAACTCGACACTATAGTTTGCATGTCTCCCGCCGCCCTGTTCCCCTCGATGTCCGTGTCTTTGCATCCAATATCGTCTTCCGCGCTCATGTGTAAGTCTCACCCGCGATTCGTACGGAAATAGTTGGTCATGTTTGTTTTTATGATTGAATTAGAGTTTAATAGCCACTCCGGATTGACGCTGGTTAGCCGTTTGATGTCGAATGCGGCTTTGAAGTCGTTGCGATGTTTTCAGACGCTTCCTGTAACAAACGGACGGTTGGTTTGAGTCTATTGAGTGAGTCAGTGCGATGGGGAATTCAATTATAGTCGGCGTTCTGTGCGACGTCGGAAGATAAATTGTGTTTTAGTTCGAGCAATTGTAATGTACAGTTTGATTGTACAATTAACCGTTATGACATGGGTTACTTTCTTAATTGGGATGCAGTCATAAACTATTCAGAGAATAATAGTCTTTTGTAACATTGACAACTATTACGGGGGATCAGGTAGGTATTAGTTAACGAGATAATAATTATTAATAGGTAGGTAGGTTTAATGATTTTGTATAGTCTTGATGTAATATTTTTTTACTGATTACCACATTTATTGTATAACAATTACAAACAAAACAACTACTATTCGTGATGTAACATTTTAAAGGATTTTCCAAGGTTTTAATTCTTTTAGTTTTTTTCACTTCTCCATATGACGAATTTGTCACCGAAACATTTTTTATCGGATAGAAGTAGCATGCAGTACATCTGATTGTCAGTGGCTACCGCTACCCCTGGACATATTTGATTAAGCCCAGATAAGCTTAAAAATGCTTCGTGAGATCAATCACCGATGCCATGCTAACCTAAAGACTAAGTAGGAACGCCTCTGATAAGTATGTTACCCATAACACACCTTTCCAGTAAAACTGCTGTTATAACGCCGAAATAGGTGTGATGGTGGTGCCGCCGTAAAATCGAACCACAATGGGTTCTACCACTTGAGAGCACTCGTGTTTCACCAAATCCGTGCTCTATCGGTCAACGCTGCACCCCGCGCCACCGCACTCGGAGTAAATGCGGTGATTGCTTTTTATTGGGGAGATTGTTAGGGTTGCCACGCGATGGTAGATGAACCGACACTATACCGGCTGATATGCAATGGTCCCGGGTTCGATCTCTGGTCAGGCACATATCTCAATATACAAACGACAAATAATTACTATATAAAAGAACATGTAAAGTTTAAAATACTGTCCATTATTGATATTATTGATAAAAATGAGTGAATATTATAATAAAAGTTTCCTATATGCCAAAACGTAGGCAACAAGCTAAAACTGGCAACATTGTATTCATTAAATAAGTAGTGTCAGCCCTTAACTCAGATTGAAACAAAGCCGACATTGCGAATCGCGTCATATCGCAAAATATCTTGCCTGTTCTGTGATCTCGTAGCTACCGGCATGTTAGGGTTGCCAACAATCAAACTAAATTTCCTAGTCTCAAATAAACTTAATAATATGTGGAATCGTACAAAAAATATCTTCTTATTAAAAGAGGAGAGCCGTGCCCAGCAGTGAGGTATTAGAAATGTTTTAACGAACAAATTTTAGAAGTGTTTGAGAATCTAAACTGAGCTAAGCAATATCAGTTTACCCAGTTTTCTTATAATACAGATGTATCTGAACGTATGTGGCCCCTGCTACCTACGAACACCTGTTATCAACCTCAGATAATGTCAGTTTAATATGAGGTTGGCCAATGACTTTGCTACCCTGAGGACTAAGTAAAAATACTTCGGATTAATAGGTATGTCCCTTCAAGCCAGAACACAGCAGCTGATGACACTATTTTTACTAAGAAGGAATACATATGTAGTAGTGCATAATGCTTTCGAAGTAGAACCGCGAAGAATTCCACCACTTTACAATAATGAAGTGGAGTGAATAGAAGTCAAGTGAAATGAAATGTCTTTTTTTTGTATAAGCCTACGGAGGAACTTATATTATCACAGGATCCCAGCAAGAAATTCAGCGGGATCATTTTTTCTTCGGTATATATTTTTTTCTTTCTTCTCTTCAATAAAAACCATTAAAAATCTCTTACTTTTTATACTGAATATTATTCTACGATATATAACTCTTGCCAGTCCATTATTCTATCTCGTCCGCGATTAAACAGCTCTACGGCGAATGTCAGAGGGAACCCTGGGATCAAATTGAAACAAATCGACTTCGCTCGAGTGCCATTGTTACGTCATATCGCGAAAATATCCTCTCGCATTGTTCCTACTCGGATCGACCTATGCCCGAATAAATGTATGAACCACTTTATAATTTTTTTGTAATATGGAAGTAGCAAACGAGCATGGAGTCCGCTTACCATCAGGTGGACTGCATGCCGTTTGGTACTTCATTATTTTAAGTAAAAGAATAGTAATACGCTTGAGTAATAAGATTTTAGTGCGTATCCGGCTATTTAACGTTAATTGCTATTCAATGTATTCACAAACTAGTTCGACTTTGTCAAACCCGTTCAGAGAAATTTTTGTCATGAAAGTTAGATCTGCCAAAGAGAGACATTATTATGTCTGTGGAGTCATTATATTCATTCGTTTCCTTTTAAACATTTTTCCTCTAAATGTATCTATATTTAAACTTGAATATACATATTGAGATAAAAAATGTTAACAGTGACTGGACTATACAGTAAGACGATGTGGATGTAGATGAATTGTTCCAAATCAGTCTATACTAACTGATCCCCGCGGTTTCACCCGCGTTAAAGAAGTAAAAAGGACATATGTACATTGATATCTGCCCGCAACTGACATTAACTAACACGACGACGACCGCAAGAGAGGGGAGCGCGCGCTAAGGCTTTTTTCAAAAATTTAAGTAGCCTAAGTTACGCCATAGACCTTTAACTATCTTCCAGTGAAAGTCCCGTCAAAATCGGTCCAGTCGTTTATAAGATAAGTCCAGCCAAAGAGACGGACAGACAAAAAAAAAATTATTATAGGTACCGCGTATACTGTCATATGCATTTAGTAAAAAGTTATTATTTTGACATTACAAGCAGACACTTCAATTTTATTTATTTGTATAGACGGGTATAAAGACTAACAATTGTTATGAGTACTTATTGTTTAAAAAAAAACCATTTTTGTACCTACATACATGTTGCATCACATCCATTTAAATTACCCGGATGTATCTAGAAGTATCGACGGTTCCTTATTAGGCGTATCGAGCTCCATACAACACAATTAGTATTATCGAGCTGAGCTTACGGAAGTTGTGTCAACGTGTGTGGGCCTTTTGATATTACCGACCAAAATATTAATACACTCAATAAAAAACGACAGCTCCATCATTAACTCTAACACGAAGTCCTAGGGTCTATAACTGGATGTATAAAAAAGAAAGTGTAAACTTAAAACGGTCGGATAATAATTTTAATAGACGTCGGAAGTGTGTGGCGAATCCAAGATGGTGGTCGTTTGACATTTTCATTCTCAAAGCGAATGTGTTAATAGTAACATTTCCTGGATTAATGTTTTTATTTATACTTTTCCTTTGATTTTTGTGAATTACGCAGACGTTTTATGGCGACGGAGGCAGGATACAACTCTTGTAAAGATCTGAGGCGGACCATTATGTAAATCATTGGCGGTTACTTGATGAAAAAAGTATATATATTTTTAATCTGTTATAAATTTGACAGTTTGTCGGAAATAAATTTAGCTTTATTAATTCTCAAGACAATAATCATATTTCGAAATTTATTGATTTATATTGCGAGGTCCGGGGTCAATTTCATATTTTAGAAAAATCTCAATTTTAATCAAGGAATACTATATAAAGGACCGTTATCATAGAATGTAAAATGTTTCTCTTTGAACAATCTCAACTATGCAATTGATTGTACCTAATACAATAAACAGCGTAAGAAGTATGGAAAGGGCGCATCTACGGTTAAAATCTCTGAGTATACATTTTTTTTATGTTTTCGGAACGCGCGCTTTCGGAAGTAGGTAGTCTCTGAAAGTTGTCAATAAAGAAAAGATAGTCAGTAATATTTCTTCTCTGATGATGATAGAGTTCTATAAAGGTCCGCTGGTCAACAATACTATATTCAATAATATAGAATACTTACTATAAATTACTTTGATTTGGGCTTCAATAATAATTAAGGAATCTAGATAATACACATTTAATACTAAAATATTTACTAAGTACCTAATATTTACTACTTAACATATATATACTAAGATATTGGTAAAATAAAAGTTCTTAGAAATTGACAACATTTGTTAATGTTTTGACATTCGATAAACTTTAATTGAATATCGATATATAGATGTGTTACTATCAATCCTTAATTTACTTAATTTTCGTCGTATCAGCATATGAATGTTTTAAATAAATTATGCTTAACAATCTCTTTTCCATTGACGTCAATGAAACCGTTCTATAAGATAAAGCCTATATGATAATATCTATATGCTACGCAATTTTCATCTCTATTCCCATGAAATAGAACAATAATTGCATTTTTATTCTCAATTGGTGGATAGACAGAAATCGATATTAAATTTTCACATACCTGTGTTTTATAATTATAACAATTAAAGTACGTAATTGGAATTAATTAACAATACGCTTAATTCGATGAGTAGGTATTTATAGGTGCTAGAACTCTGTTGTTCGACTCCGGCGGCACCACCGTCATACCTTTTTCTACTGAATAACATCAGTGTTAAGTGTTCCTGTGTTCTCGTTTCAAGGGTGTAAGAGAGAAAAACTTATCCAAGGCTTGCCAACTTAGTGCTCAGGGGTAGCAACGCATCTGTGGCCGACCTCAGGTGAGATTGGTCTGATTTGGAGTTGATAACAAATATCCAAAAGCAGTGGCCACTTCCCATCTGATGGACTTCATTCTCGTATATTTTCATAGTATAAAAAAAAGATTTTGCGCCTAATTGTTACAGGAAAAACGCCGATTTTGCATTAAAAAATAATTTACGTCTACAGTGGCCACCATTTCAATTTATTACCCAGAGAGTCCGAAGTTCGAAATACTCTTACACGCGTCTTGAATGTCTCAAAATTGTAAACTTCGATATACAATTTTTTGGGTAAATTATATCACTAAAAATTATAACATTTTTTTCGTTACATAATTTTAATTTATATTTTGAAGTATCAAAGGAACATTCAGTCCACTTAATTGTAAGTGGCCTGTGCCACCCATGGATATTCACTCTAGATAAGATTAGTGCCCTACCTGAGACCATGGATGCGTCGCTGTGGACTAAGTTGTAACGCCACGAATAAACCACGTAAGGAAGCACTGTTAGATATACCTACATTTTTTAAAATTCAAAAACCATACGATGATGATACCCATTAAATATACTCTATTCATTCACAAACAATACAAAGAGCGATAAGGCTGCGCACGCGCAGATACGGAGATAGGCCGCAGACATTGCGAAAGTTTTCTTGTTATTCCACAGCATGATTTGCATAAATCATGTTTAATGTTACGTTTTAGATGTATTTATTTACACGCTATGTATTCATATATATATTTTATGGAAGTAGCGAACGAGCATGCAGCCACCTGATGGTAAGTAGCCAATGCCGCCCATGGACATCTGTAATCAAAGACCTACCTAAGGACTGAGGACTTAGTTGGAACGCCTCGGGTTAACATTTCTCCTTACTATACCCTTCAGAATAGAACACAGCAGCGCTTAACACAGCTGTTATTAGGCAGAAACAGGTGCAGCGGTGGTGACGTCGATTTCAATACACATTCATTTCTACAACTTTTAAAATTTTATAACCTCGCACATATAGCTATTAATCGATGTACGTTATATTATTTAGATACATTTATTCATAAATATAGTTTAAAAAAGAAAAAAATACGTAAAAATAGGATTTGGAAATACCTTTTAAAAGATTAGAGATCATTATTTTGAATGATTTTAATAACATTATTGTAAGGTAGTAGAACGTTTTGTGGTTCGACTCCGGCAACAGCAACTCCACACCTTTATCTACCTAAATAATAGCGTTAAGCGCTGCTGTGTTCTAGTTTGAGGGTGTGATAAGCGAGACATACTTATCCGAGACATTCCATCTTAATATTCAGTGGAGGCAACCGACCTTAGGCATACTCCCAAACGTATTTGGGGCTGATCATAGGTGTACGTGCGCGGCGGTGGCCACTTACCATCAGGTTTACTGCTAACTGGTTTACTTCTTTGATACTATCTTCAACTATAGAATGATCTTAAACACAAAAAACCCGACTGCTTAAAATGAATTGACTTTGATACCCATACTCATATAATACCCATATGGTTATG
>DWNY01000387.1:0-16830 GCA_018250635.1 Telegonus apastus | reverse complement strand
AACATCGGCCCCTAAGGGAAGCGGCGTACTTAAATTCATAGTGTAGAATCTTAACTTAAAAATGAAATGGAATAAGTAAAAAATTAAGATATTTTTTTTATACTTAAAACAAAAAATACGTTATAATTTTCTAGTGCCCTTTAGTCGTAGGTCTCAACAATGTATGTTTTTTTTGATTTGTCGATTTAGTTTTGGACCGATTTAAAAAAGGAGGAAGTTTTCCATTCGACTGTATTTTTGTTGTATTATACTGTGTGGTAAGTAAGTGTTCACTCGGGATATGCTCGCATAGACATCTATAAAAATCAAAACAAATTTCACCGTGTTGATATTTGACAAGTTGTTAACTTGCATGATAAAATGGAAAGGAAACGTGTTATTACAAAATTGTTTTTAATGTCTAAGTTATATTTATATTTTTCATTCTCAAAATTAATGACCGACTTATATATTTCGCCACAATACTTACAAGTAGACAATGCAAACGCTATTCGTATCAAAAATCCTTCATGTAACAGGCCGCGAAAAAACCGTCTAATGATCTTGTGAACGGCTAGTTTTTTTTGTCAGTCTAGCTACGTGTGCTTTGAAGACTGTGGCTTATATCTGCGACATTGTTTTTATTCAACCTTGGTATTTGTAAAAAAAATATATCAGGAGACATGGTTATAAAATCCTCAATTTTACCGACTTCAAAAGATAAGTCAGCTTTGCTCTTTAATTTTGTGGAATAATTAGAATTTTTTATACAAAATTTTACAATAAAAAATATATCATACACGGAATGGAAAAAGAAAAAAAGAAGAAAAATATACATTGATTCAAACACAAACACACAATAATCGGTCTTATCGCTTAAAACAAAGACTTTCGACTATAGCCTCATTCATTTAATCAGTTTCCTTAAAAGATATCTCTTACAGGTAACCAGTGTAGTTGGTGATTGTTGATTATTAATCTTTTTAGACATTCACACGTATGTATGTTAACAGATTCGCAATCCTCATCATATATCACGCTTCTATACTTATAATGACACAAGTGAAAAAGTTGTTAAACAAACTTGTTTAAAACTACAAATAAAATGCTATCGATGAATGATTTTCGTAATATACCTTATATACCCTTAGAGTCAAAAGTTCGGATCGAGTGGGAATTGAAGGCTGGACTTAAATACACTTTTCTCCGGTATATTTGTACTTTGTTTTATTGCTAAAGTTAAGACATGACTCAAATGACCTATAAGTGACAATTAAATAGGAAGATATCAGTTAAATAAGAATCGTCTCTACCGCAAACTTCACAGTTTAAACAAGGTTTATGTTCGTAAAACTAACTAAATATTACCAGTTCTTGCATAAACACATTTTAATTCTTTGTCAAGGCTAATGCGAGACATGTATTTTTTGTAAACATTGCGGTTCGAAGGTTAATGTAACAAAGTTTTATTGAAACTGAAATCACTTGGGCTATTGGCTGTTTATTATCGTTACTATTAATGTAAAATAATGTACTAAGGAACATTCGTCTCACTTCGTCGACTTCGACAGGCTATTTGAAGCGATACAGACGTAGAAGAACTATTGACATTGACCAATCATTCCTGTCTTAGTATTGGACACACTGGTCGCCTCTGAGTGAGAGGAGAGGACTTTTGGCCATACTCTGCCGCGTTGCCAAAGTGCGAGTAGATAGACGTCACACACCTTTGAGAACTTTTAAAATAATTGCCAGACGTGTAGGTTTCTTCGCGACTTTTTCTTCATTGTTGTAACTAATCATGATTAATTTATAACATGCACATAACTTTGACATATAAATGATATCCTGGGATACGAACGTGGAACCACTTGATTGAGTTGGGTCAATAACGTAGTTAAACTCTAGGAATGGATGGATTTTTTGTAGTGCTAATCTAGGAATTCGTTAGGATATAAGCCTCATGATGAATTCGATCAAGTATAAATATAAGGCTGAGAAACTGCATATTCTGATACAGTTAGTGCACAGACATTAAATGCATGTTTGTGTCCTTCGATAACTGCATTCAATGAGTCATCATTTAACATATAAAACGCTTATCACCATTCATAAATTTAAGGCTGATCACACACACAGAAATTTGTTGTTTGATATTGTTAGTCGATATTGCAATTTATATTTTTGCTCATGCTATTCAAGTCTTCAGATTAACTCAATGCATAGGTTTTTCATTTATAATTAATATTTCTTTTGGGATTGTTGATGTGCTTTTGCTGAAGCTGCTCAGTCTCTTCTATACTCATTCTTACTTCTATTACGCAATTTTCCGTATAAAAAAACTTTGAAATGAAAATGACATAAATAGTAGTTTAAATCATAATCTGTTTGTAAATCTAATGTAATCTAATTTTCTCAAGATATAACTAAAATATTCCGCCGTTCATTCGTATATTTCGTATAGATAACGAAACTGATAAAGATTTAAGAAACTTGAATTGGATACTTTGTAACTTGGTAATTGATTAATGAGCATGAAGTTATCAACTGAGCAAAACCTTGAATAAGGCAGACACTTTGAATTATTCAATTGGCAATCTTTAAGTCATAGGACCAATAAATAAGTCAAACCAATGTACTGGAAAATCATGTTGCCGCTAGTTAATATTAATTGAAAGCGAGATATGCTTGCTGTCTTAAATAAAAGAATAAAAACCCCTCATGACATGATATTTTATGTCAATAAAATAAGTGATACAGTACATTACATTAGACTGCGTGAATCATGCTTATAAAAAAGGTTTTTGACTTACCTATAAGATACCATATTTTATAGTAAAAGCTTCAAAAATTTACTTAACTATTTTTCGGTATGACATTTGACGTCTATGGATAGCTCGATTGTGACAATTATTCTTCAGAATGATTGAAAATTGAAATTGTATTTCAATTTTTAATTTTAAAAAAGTCGTCCTTATTGGATTCTTATTTTAAAGTAGTATTAACCTTGTATTGTAACCTGTATTTTACCTTTCACCCATTATGTGATTCGCTTTGTTTACGCCTATTTTAAACTTTCATAAAAAATCTAGTGAATTTGTTGTTTTGATTGAAAATATTGAAAAAGTTTCAGCCAATTAAAACTGCTATACCACTCGACTAGTTATGCTGACCGGGTTTCGTATTGATCCAACTTCAGGACTATTCAATGCCGGAACACTATACCCTGCACCTAAATATTTTCAAGTGGAGATCCACTATCCAGATAGATTAGCGTTGTAAGACCCCTATTTTAGCAGAACATTCCGGTTTTTAACTCGAAATTAATTATCACGCGCAATGCAAGCTCATCATTCACGATTATAATCACATATAAGTCTTACACGTGCAGGCTTGTTTTATCAGCCTGAAGGTATTATTAGTATTAATGAAACAGGTTCATAAACAGCCTATAAGTTACCAGCCCTTTCGATATCTAGAAAGCCAACTTTCGTATTGCGGCCGATCTAGAACAATGACAAGTGGGCGTGTCTGTGACGAAGTCCTCGCTGTTTGAAGGCACTTTCCTCCAGCCGACTTGAACTAGTTCGCTGCTACTGTGCAGGTATATGAGATAAGGGCCTTTCGCTTTTCAAGGTGAATTTCACCAGCATCCACCTGTTAATGTTGTCTTTCGATGTCTTCAGGTTTTCAATAAATATGGATTGTTTGTAGATGGACGCTGAAGATAACTAGACAGTAGACTGTACTGGGTTAATCAAAAAGTATGCAAAAAATATACATGTTTATATTACTTTTTTCACAATTTATTTATTAATCCTGACGTACGAGTTATCGCCGTGTAATATGATCATGCAGTAATTGTTACATGATTAGATGACACATCGATGATAAATAAGTGGTATTGGATTGCATCGAAATAATAACAATAGTGTATTTGATCCAAGAATTGCTAACAATGTACATATGTGTATTCTTTAGAAATCATGTCCATGACATAAAAAGTTTGATGTTTCTGAATATGTACTTGCACTATTCAGTATTTGAGATTTTGTATTGATTTGAGCTTTTTCATTAAATTTAATAGACTGATGCATTAAAATACTACTTAAAACGAGAAATAGACTTTAAGCTTGTTTAGAAAGGACGATTAGAAAGTGAATGATAAAGCCAAATGTAAACAATGACTCCCACGACACTAAAACGGTATTGTCGAAATGATGGGTGGCTCGTTGTTATTTTGTACTTATAAAGAGTGGTATATACGTATTCCTTTCGCTTTTCAAGGTAAATTCACCAGAAACACTAAAGATGCGCCATCTGCCTCAATCTAAACTTCATAAAGCTATTATGTTTTAAAACGTCTTCAAAGCCACTTTCATTTTTATGCTCGTTGCTAACTTGTTCTGTTTTCGTAACTTGTTGTTGTTGTTGTTGTTATGCGAAACTGGTTGGTCTTTCCGTTTTTCAAGGTAAATTTAACACGTGTTTCAAAACATTTTAAAGTGTAAGCTAATCTTGAATAGTAATTTCAATTACATCTTCATAACAAAACTTTCCTTTGTATATTCAATGTGAACTGGTTCTGCTTAGTGACGCGGGCCTTTCGCTTTTCAAGGTGAATTTCACCATTGCATGGTTAAATGTCAATATCTCTATCTTAATTGAAATTACAGTGAATTCCATCGTACTGGTGAATCATTTGTTAGTTCAGATCTATATATAACAATTAGCCTTTGTAAATCGATCCAATGTGATTCTATTTCCAAGTCGGAGGGTGTAAGTTCCTAAGCCGGACGCTTTAAGACTTAAATCTCAGGGATGATGTAACTAAACCAGAGGTTAATTCGTGAAGTCTGAGTATCTCTGATCAGCTTCAGAATCAAATATAAAAATACCTACTTTTCTACCTATTTTGGCAAATAATTATAATAGGTATCTTATATCAACTATGCTGCTAACTCGTATACTTTCCAGAACATATAAAACGAATCCCTAGCTTCCTTATTATTCTTATCATAAATAAAAGCATTTAATTGACAATTATGAGAGATGTCTACGGCAGCACCAAATAATTCAATATCACGCTAATTCAGGTCTAAAGTGTTTCCAAAGCCACTTTCATTCGGTAGATTCTATTTGAACTGGTTCTGGCCGATGTGACGCGGACCTTTCGCTTTTCAAGGCAAAATTTCACCAACACCAGGTTTGAGATGGACTTATATGTATGGTTTAAAAATATATAATAAAAAAACTACTTTTTTTTATAAATAAACAGTGACATGATGACTAACTAAGATCCAGATCTGTTACTTCTTACAATAAGTACTATAATATTTTATTGTCAGCATTTGAAGTTTAGCTGTAATTTAATGTTTAAAACTCAAATTGTACACGTGTTAATATATCTCTTAAAACATTTAAATATTAGTCTTCTCAACTTGGCGTTAATATTTGGCATTTTTTTAATATTTGCTATCTATGTTGAAGTTTAGGTAGATCTCCTGTCCAATTTAAATTTGGTACCAAGTTCATTCTGCAGCGGGCAATAAGGTGGCCTGCGCCCTTATACAAAATCTACAAAGCTCGATCTAATCTTCGCCTTAAGACGTTCCTGAGCGAGACGTTTCACTTTCGCCGCTTACGTAAACACGACCTTTCTACGCCGCCACCGACCAGCCACGGCCTGTGTCCGTTAACACGACAGATTTGCCATTTATCACTAATATGTGATTAAACGTTGGGTAAGGCTGCGCTTTCTACTTTTGGAACACTTTCCTTTGATCATTTCTCGGTATACTTGCCGAAGTTTGTTCGTTACTTGCCTTCGTTTCGTTGGGTTTGGTCGTCTGTTTTTTTTTTTATTTCATTTATTCATACTTTTTTTTTAATATAAACAAATCCTGAAGTGCTTTGTGTTTCTTATATTCTCTTGAAATAATGAAAAACAAGAAAATGAAATAATCTGAATTCAAGAAGCCACTTCGTGTAAGCAGTTTAGCAGCATTAGAAGTTTAATCTCTGTGCTAGCTAGTCTTTTGAAAATCTCCATACTCCATAGAGATTGATTAAAAGTACAAACGATGACATTGCTCTTGGCTATGATCAGCTCACTATTTTGGCACTAAATAATAACAACTTGACATCAAAACAATTTAATATCAAGCTGTGCTCTCATATCAATCTGTCAAGCGATATTTGTGTAGTTATTTGTATCTTAATCGTATTTATGAATTCGTTGAGTTATAAGTATAACTGTTATACATAACCTGCCACCAACCTTATTTTTACAATACGCCCATAACCTTTTTTTTTCGATGGGGAAACCTTTAAAAGGTACCCGTCGTTATGGAAGGAAAGCCGTCTTCGGCGCCCCGGAACGCCCTCCGCTCTCAATAGGAACGCGACCGGAGTCCTCTGAGCGCATTGCTTCTTCGGTCTCCACTTAGATGAGCACTTCGACTCGCCACACCATTTGGTGTCCACGACAGTATGCAACCACACAACGCCGTCCTTCCCTGGGTTGTGGGCCGGACGGTTTGAGCTCCCACTCTTACCGCCCGCAACCCCAGAAGCCCCTTTTAGTCGCCTTTTATGACAGGCAGGAGATACCGTAGCCCTATTCTGGACCCGGAACTACCCCTGTAGTTCCGGGTCCAGATGTGTCCCTACACATACGTCCATAACCTATATTCGTCTTTACTTCTTATCATGCTGTTGTTCAGGCTGTATGTATGTTGTATCAGGCTATTGAAAGTAAGCATTTTGAAATTCGTCTTTGATGTAGATAGGACCCGAATGAAGAGTGATATAACATTATTATTCGGATAGAAGATATTATTATTTAGAATAAATACTTGTTTCTTGACTATCTGGTTTTATAGTTCCAGTACCACCTTCAGTAATACATGTCAAATCACAAACATTCTGTTGACCATATGAAAAATTTGGTGCAAAAAAAATGAGACTACGGTCTCATGTTTTTGCAAGCCATGAAAGTAACTTGTTTACTGTAATAGTTGCCATAACGTTTCCGAAGCAACATATTCTATGTTCAATGTAACAAAAGAACGACTCAACGACCTGCAATGCAACCTTTATTTCCATGTGAATGTGAATAGTATGATTTATTGGCTTAACTGAACTGACCTGCCTCAACTAAGGTTCGATTAATGGTCAGCACTGCTATAAAGTACTTCTAACATAGTTGCACGAAGACATGATGTACGATTTACGATTCTATTTCCATGTAATTGAAGACCATTATGTCGAGCAAATGGAGAATAAAATGGCTTCACTTAACCTTTACTTTTCTCATTAAAAATGGCAAGCGTGCGCGAAGTCACAGTCGAGGGCACGCGTTTACAAAGACTTAAATCATTAGAAAAGATCCAGCTTTCAAGATCCAAACAATAGGTGAATGCCGTCGGGTCATTGATATAGGGTCTATAAGACATACTTATCAGAGGCGTTCCAACTTTGTCCTTAAGTAACTTACTATTTACAAGGCAGTTGTCAACCTTAGGTGAGACTAATCTTATCTGGGGTTGATTACAGGCATCTATAGACGGCAGAGGCCATTTACCATCAGGTAATAGAAGTAGCAAACGGGCTTGCGGACTGCAAACTCGTGTTGTTATATAGGTTATAAGTACCTATTATAAAAAAGTGTAGAATGATGTGAATGATGGATGAGTTACATAACGTGAGGCGACTATCTCTGGGCACAGGAGAGGCAATTCATGAATTTTATCTGGAATTCCTCATGAAAATTTATCAATCATAACAAAACCTTAAAATTAAATCTAAGACTAGAAGAGTTTTTGAATGTAGATATCATGCTTAGGGTTTGCCCTTGAACCCAGAATACAACAATGCATCACAATCAAAGGAATCTAACTCCTTTAAATACAATGCTCCCTTCAGGGCCACGTATTATGACTTACAGGGTATCTATTATGTGTAAATTATCATATCAGTGATCGGTCATGTGAGCTCATGTGTACGTCACAAGTCTCATGTTGATGATTAAGCTCGTAACGACTAACGAGTCACGAGACTGACCAGGGGTCGTCTTGAGGTCTAAGTAACTGGCAGGCTGAACGTCGACCGATGCATCAGGTGTCTTCAAATGTGCCAAGAAGGTTAAAACTCATTAATTAAATGTTTGGTGCTTTAATGTAGTTTGATTAATATTATCTTTGCTCGCGGCATTGACACAAGTATACATGGAAAATGAAGTATAGTTGATATAAACCTTACCGCAAATTAAAAATAAAATATTAAATTAAAAACAAAATATAAGATTCTAGAATAAGATCATAGATAAATCTATGATTTTGTACCCACAAATTCTTTTTCGAAGTTTTCTCCATGTGTGTTCTTTTATAATATTCTCAAAGATTTTAAGTAAAAAAGTAATATTGTACCTATATGATTTTATGGCCTTGCTTAATATCAGTCGCATAATTTCAATACCGTGTACGTAAATTACAAGTAAAATTAAAATTCCGTTGCAAAAAATACATAACTTTGAAACTTCACATTAATCCACAAACAAATTTATTCAGGCATCCAGCGTTGCACGGTGCAAGAAAATTGTATTACGTCACACTTCCTCCTCTTTTACGAGCGAGGGGCAAAATTACACGCCATTACCAAAGATTGTCATGACTAGGTTTTAATGACTGTCGAGGATTTGAAATAGCAGTTTCAGAGTAAAAGTAAAAATGTGAAATCAAACAACGTTATGTAAGTAACGGTGCATGAAGCGATCGTGGCCCAATTAGCGCGACTGCAATTCGTGTGTAGATCTCTGTAAGTGCCTTTCTCTACATTAGGAAGTAGACTTGAAGGACTAAATTATATATGATGTCATAGGGTTATTATAAGACGCGAAAATATAGATAAGCTATATATATATATATATATAGCCGAAGTTGCAGTGGTGTTTTTTAATGCTACGAGTATTGTTTTTTTTTTATTAAAATTTAAAGATTAAATAAAAAATCAACCTTACGTAAGATAAGTTCCAAGAGACTCATCCATCTATTCATTTGGTTAAAATACATATACAATGTTCAATTAAAATTTAAGCTACTGAGTATTGATTTAAATGCCAAATTTATTTTTTGTTATGACAGCTTCTTGCCTTATGGTTATCTGAAGTCTGAACTTCCTGAATTCCAATCAAGACGGATAATGTCCATACCAACTATCTAAACAAAAAAATCCGAATATATGACTTTAAAAATATGAGGAACGCAAGCTGGTCATTTGTGTTTATAAAGAATGCAAGTTATTTTAGTAGTAGAAGTATACGCAAACGAAGTCGCAGGCATCAGCTTGTGACGCAACAATAATGTGCGCTCACTATTTATTGATAACATAATATTGACGTATCAAATAATGGAACAGGAACAGGAAGCGAAGTAGATAACCATTAACTCGTTTAATTGCAGCCGTTTGTAAATATTAATTAGTACATTACCTACATACATTGTGATAACATTCTTCGGCGAAGACGTAAGCGTAGACGCAAATATTCCTTCGTAGGTCAGTGATGGATACTTTATAGAAACTAGTGGCCCCGCCACAATGGTCGAAATTCGACCATAATTAAAAAAATGATATTTTTCTTCTGTGCATTGGGAAAATATTCATTATAAAGAAAATTGATGTTTAATTTGCTAAGCCGCATTTAAAAGCAATAACGCATTTTTTGACATATACCTCTGTGTCATAGTTGACCATGCGTTTCTACATTGTAATTTGTAAGTGTTTTCAGTAATGGAAACAATGAATATTTTATGTAATATGTAATAATAGTAACAGTTAATATACATAAATATTATACGCTCCTTCTCTTCATGAAGTTTCACGTATATCTAATCTCATACTAGGATACTGCGTGGAGAGACCACGCAGTATGCGAAAAATGATTCCGTTTGTAGCGAAAACGCTTCATGTATTATTGTATAGAAAACGAAGAGATAACTAATTTCATTTATTGACCACAATAAAATTTAGAGATTTTTAGTATTCTCATCCTAATATATTATAATTCGTTCGGTTATTTATCTCATGTGAATACAGTGTTATATCATTAATAAATATAAATTTCGTTTCAGGTAACGGATGACAAATTCCGGTGAACACCATATCTTCAAAAAAGTTACACATGCGTAAGGAACAATGCTAATTTGATATTTTAAACCACTTTATGTTATACTAGTTAAACCTAGTTACCCTTCGCTGTGGTTGAGTCTGGTATTCCTACGGGAATTTCGTGATCAAAAGTTTATATAAACCGTCCTATGTATAAATGAAACAAATACGTTACGTCACAAATTCAAGTCCTTTCATAAATAATTTTTTGAGTTTTGAATTTAATATTATACAGACTGATCCACGCGGTTTCACCCGCGTTAAGGAAGTAAAAAGGCATACATTAATATTTGCCTAAAGCACAATTGACATTAATGCCCGCGACGGCGGCCTCATGCGCATGTAGCGCGCACTATTGCCTTTTTTTAAATTAAAGTAGCCTAAGTTACGCCTTAGACATTCAGCTATCTTCTAGTGGAAGTCCCGTCAAAACTGGTCCAGCCGTTTAGAAGATAACTTCAGCCAAACAAACAGACACAAAATTGCTTTAATTGTATTTTTGTTATAAGTACCGTGTATACTTTCATATGCATTCAGTAAAAAAGTTGCTGTTTTAATATTACAAACAGAAACTTCAAATTTAATTTATATGCATAGATTATAGAGATTATATATACAACTTTACATGTCATATTTGTGTCATGTGTAAACAAATGCAAATGTTTTCGTGTGACGTCCACTCCGGCACGTCTGCCCTCTCCTTTAGGTGGCGCCCTAACAAGACTCGTAGCTGTATGTTAACCAGGATACAAGAAAAATATGTACGTGGTTTTTAAACAGCTTTTACGTGTTGTGAAAAGGGTCGGGTAGCAAGAAATGTTTTATAATGTAAGAGAAGCAAATAAGCAGACCATTTTAAGGACATTCCCACTGCGGCCTACGTCCATCTCTACTCAATATGCGTACTTGGTAAAAAAAATGTTAAAAAAATAATCGCCAATAAAATACATTTTTTTCTCGATAGAGACAATCTAACCACCTAGCGTTAAAATATAGTGTAAAACATATTTTCATACGTACTGAATATGCATAAAAAATTCATTAAAATCGGATAAGCCGTTCCGGAGGAGTTTGATCACTAACACTGTGACACGAGTTTTTATATGTATGTCTATAAGATAAATGGCAATTATCAAACGGCAGTAATATTTACCAATACTATCTTGTCGCCACATTTATACCGTTACTGTTTAAATTTTAAATGCGTTGAAATAAATGTTTTATTTATTAGATATAACTATGTATACAAATTCTATTTTGTTTTGGGGTTTGAAATGAGCGATAATTATGAAATATATTTAAATAGGAAAGATATATTTCGAATAGATTTGTGGAAATTCTTTTCCAAAGTATTGGATATACCTACCCACTACAAAAGTTCAATTACTTCATGAGCATACTTCGAGCTTGTTATTATTTTGTTATCGCAGTTTATCGCACTCGCTGTAGGAAACCATTAAAGGGATTATGCTTGTAGTGATTGTAAACGCATTGTTTTTGCCTCCGAGTAAACTTAAAGTACCTATGTATATGAAGCGATATGATATTTTACTGCTCAAGATAGCGATCTACATATGTTCAATTCAATCGCAGATCGATGATGGGTGATGGAATTTCACCGAGCCTTTAGTGAACAGTCAAAGCTACCACTAATTGATGGACTTTGATCGATGGCTTCATTATTCTATCCAAGCGCGGATCGATCCTTCTGAGCAATGGCATTGGCATACAAGTCCATTTTTAGTAGGGTAAAATTTAAGTATACCTGGCGGCCTTTATGTCGATATCAAATGAGCCGGATAAAACTTGGATTTGCACGGAAGATCAGGTAAGGTAGGTTAGACGACCTGGCGACTTTTTTCTCGCCCTTAAATTTCTATCTGCGGTGGCTGTGTCCAAAACCAAATAAAGGGCTGGATCCGCGCCAGCATCAATCGTGGGCACCCTAAAACATATGTTAAAATCAATGTCTATCTGAGCAATTTGGTAGCGGTAAAATAGACTTGTTACAAATTTGCGAAGCTTATTTACTAAATCCAGAACAAACGTCATCACAGTATTAGCAGGGATTTGTTCGCGATTTTCCGGTAGTTGCAGCCGCATTTATTGAATAGCAATTGAATGGATTATCGCTTCTGTTGTGGTATCGTATCGGTTACGGTTACGTTGTTACGGATTCCCTTAAGCTTGTTTATGCTTGTTTAAGCACATTTTCGATTCAATTGTTGATACTTTTCGTTAATTTGTTTTGCTGCGTTAAATAAATGAGACATCTGAATTTATTGTTATTTTTTCCGTAAGAAACCAGTGTCAAGTGCTGCTGTATTCTGGTTTCCATAGTGCAATAAGGTTGACTAGGTAACTATCTGTCACAAGGCGGCCAAGGCGCCCCAAATTTTTTTCATATTCTAGATAACTGTTAAATTCCATTTGGAGTTTATTCGATATATTTATCCAAGGATATTTTCAAATCCATGAATAAAATTAAACAATGTTTAAAAAAAAATCGGCAAAGGAAAATCTTAGTAGTAATAACTTGGCTATCAATACCAGCAATAGAAGCCTAATCAAATTGCACGCTCCGTTTGTTTATTGGGGAGCGTGCAATTTAATTAAACTTGTATTAATAGTTAATGGTATTGTTGCTGCGAATAAACTCGTAAAGGAATTCTAGTAAAATTTCAAGCTGAAGGCATAAACATTTATTTTGTATCACAAATTTAGCTCATTCAAGCCTCTTGTTAACACGCTTTTATTACCTTGGGTTGTAGGCATCTAATGTACCTATCTATGTATGTAACGGAAACTTACGACGTGATTTAGAGTGACTTTGAAACGTGGGATTAACTTTAAACTTGGCATACTTGTCAAGGACCGATGACAATGCAACAATATGAAAAAAAAAACTGAAATATAAATAATACTGAAAAAATAACTAAAAAACACGCTGTTGGGAAAAAAATATCTAGAAGGTATAAATAATTGTTGTGAAAGTAGCGTGGGGTGCTCTTTGAGATATCAAAATTATAATCCTTCTAAAGACCTGTCTATAGTTGACTACTATTTTTTTTGTAGGCTAACTGCAAGGATTATCACCTAAATCAGATAGTCTCATTGTCCCTGCTTCCGACAGATAAATAAGTTTTATGTTCTTTTATGTGTCGGTATAGGGGACTGTAAAAACACCAACAACTCCTTTGGGCAATATTATACAATATTAACTACGGGTATATTCATGAATATGCCTCATTTATTTCTTCTTCGTTTTTCATTATTTACTTCTTACCATTTCACTAGGCTTTGAATAATGTTAATCCAAACCACTCGTGAGTTTATCTTGAGTTCCCGCGTTAATTTCGTCCTTTTAGCCAGTTTAAATGCGTCACAAGATAAACGTAAAGCGGATTACGTTCCTAATCTCGCCGCCAGCAAACAGTTACACCATTAGCATGAAATCATTGCCAAGTTGCGGAGCGGCTGAGCAGGTACTAAATCCACAACTAATGTCAATACAATTGTAACTGTAACGGGCATCGATTCGGAGCTAGATACAGGCTCGTTATCTCGCTGTATCCAACTGTAAGTGCAATGGGCTACCAGACTCGTTTCTGTGTCAAGTGTTCGAAAACTTCGACGAACAAACATTTGTTTGGTGGGTTTTAACTAGTAAGTTTATTGAGTGTATAAATTTATATAAATTTATGCGTTAAAATAACGTACTCGTTAATACAATTATACAAACAGTTGACAGTTAAAATGTAATGCAATAGTCAAATTAGAAACCTTATCTTTTATAATTTGGAAGGAGCAAACGAGCTTGCAATCCATCTGATAGTAAGTGGCCATGGTTGCCCATAAACCTATGTTCAACCACAGATCAGATAAAATTAGATTTACAGAGAAGCTTTGAATCCTACGTGAGGCTGGCCAAAGACGCGCTGCTGTCCCTAAGTAATATTGGAACGTTTCGGTTAGATATGTGCCCCTTACCAGACCCTTTAAACCAAAACACTACCTAATAACAGCAGCGCTTAACAATATAAGTAAGAGTCGAAACAAAGTCTTCAAATTCGACACCTACTTGTTTCGATTTTTGATCTTCACCTTTATTTCCGACTTATCACATCGATTACATTAATTTCCGGTTGCTGGTTTTATCCTCCTTGTGTATCACTGAAAATAGTGTAGGTGAAAAAATAACTTTAGACAATCTTTATTTTGGGTCCCGCCGAAAACTATTATAAATTTCAGATATATAACCGTGCCGAACTCCGTATTGTGACTGTACGTACATATATCTTTTGTGGTATATAATATCCGAAACGTAAAATTTTGTATTTTTGCATTCAGTATTTCGGCCAGTCCATGAATACTGAACACCGTTGATAATTCCACATCTACTTGTTTGCACCCTTCAGCCCTCGAAGCTAAGATTAAACGGAGGGTAGACTAGTGTAATATGACCTAACCAATGAAGTACAATTAAGGAAATTAACGTTGAATAATTTATTACTGTTCAAGAACGTATCGTGTTATTATGGTTTATCTATTCTGAATATATTAAGTCATAATTTAACTCTGTCTGCACTAAATATAGGTTGGAGTAATTACTATCGATCATTTTCATGTGCTCTAGAAATCCAAAACTGAGTTATTAAATCAAGTCTGAGTTATAAACGGTATCTCTGTATGCACGCAAATTAGATTGACGTACATTTTTATCATTTATTGTTAAAAGCACTGTAAATAAATGGATGGAAATTATTTTCCTATTTTATTTTATTAAGGAGAAGATTAGGTTAAAAAGAAGGTGGTCTAGGTGAAGATTGTAGTAGACACCGTAGACTCCATAGTCATGACGAATGTCGTAGGAGAGCTAGGGGGCGACTAAGATTTTAAATCTAGAAAAATCTAAGTAATATGCTTCATTACCAATTTAAAATGGGAGTCGTATGTCTAACAGTGGACTTAACAACGGGTTTATCAGAAACCATTCGCAGTGCCTACTACAAAAGTGCCGCTCTAAAAGAAGCCTACCAACCTACCTACTAACAGTGAGCTTTTAAGGACTCAAAAGTTGGACAGAACGTACAAATAACCACACTAACTTATAATATCAAACCTATTTTCACCATCACAGAACCATCAATCGTATCAGTAACCAAACGTATTTAGGCCGGCTCAGTTTTACCGAGAACTCCGAGAAGCAATAAATCCGCGCTTGCAACAAAGTAACTAGAAACTTCCCGTATTTCTTAGGTTTTTATTCCGAATGTGTGTCGTGGGGCCCGGCGGCCCGGCGCACCATAGAGCACTAACCGGCCGAGTTACATAAGCTAGAGAGTCGTGGCCCCGTGGCATGTATTAATTTGTTGTTGGAAGACATATTTCGCTGTCGCCTGCATACCTGTACTAGGGTTGTGCTAGTTTCTAGATAAATAGACTCTGTCAGTGGGACTTACTTAGTATTAAATTATCTTGGAGGTCTTTAATTATTATCACATGCTTAAATGTCAATAGAAATTTCGTGAGAAAGCCTAAATAGCTGATACTTAGCAAAATGTTAAAAGGTGTATGAAGTTTATCAACAACAAAGTTGCTAACGTGGAGAACTATGGCCTTAACCTTTTGCATTGTCAGAAGAAACGCGTCCAATAATGGAACATTAATGAGTTTGTCATATTTGAGTGATAATGTGTAGTTAAGTTTATACCACACAATTAATAATCAAATTATCTTAAATAACTATTATGTATTTAAATTAAAATAGCTCTCAAGTAGAAATCTATAGACAGTTCTACAGCCCTAGTCTAGCAAACGACTGGTTGCGAAATTGTTTACGCGTCGCTTAACCTCTCGATTGTTTATGTACCTAATAACTACTTCGCCGCATCTGTGACAGCTGATTTAACTAAAAGTACCACAACTACCTCGACTTGAGTGATAAATGCTTTTCTAAACATGTCGGACGGATATGAGTGTGAATTTTTCTACTGCTAAAGTAGCTATGGTATGCATTGTTGTTGTATGTGTGTTGCTGTTTCTTTTGTCAGATGCCATTTTTATTGTTTTGAGACAAAACATTCTTGAATATGTATCATATATTACTTGATCTTGAGGAAGACGCTAATTAACGATAATCAACTCTTGAACATAAGTAATGTACAAAAAGTATTATTAGGTGATATAATAGATATATTAATTATTCCTTCTCCACCAATCGTTAATTATAATTGAGTACGCTGCAGGGCTTCCCTAGTCTTGGTAGCGTTCCGTATTAAGCAGTGAGTAAAAAAATTGCCCCAAGAAAATTTATTAATTACACCCAAGAAGAAACGCATTTATTTTATAATTACAATGTTTTAGTTGTATAAAGTAAATAATAGTGTTATGTGATGTTGTTATAACATTTATCACTACTTAAATCTCATAATTGCAGTTCAACCATTCTAAACCATACTATTTTCATCATACATTATTTACAAATACATATATCAATATAGCAATCTATATATTAATACGGAAAATTTGTGGTACCATTTTCTGAATATTGCGCGGAAAGAGGAGTATTGTTTTAGGCATACGGGAAAGATCATACGGAGGAGAAATTTAATAGATAATATTTATGTACAATTGTGTTACAAAATATATATTAGATTAAACAAAATAAAACAATTTATTGCT
>DWNY01000386.1:0-16830 GCA_018250635.1 Telegonus apastus | reverse complement strand
AGGACAATTCTTCAGAGTATAAGCATTATGTTAGAGTTCTATAGATTAGAAATAGATAATTGTATAGATAAATAATAGATAGATTGTATGCATAGAATTCTTTTCCATTATTATAATAGAGTTTTTACCGCAGCTCCGTTCAAGTTATTATTACTGATGAAATATTTACCTTCGTAGCATCTTGAATGTTCAAAATGCTTCGCTCACTATATCCAATTTCTGCCAGGTTAGCCAGTTTATACAGAATATACTATACAGTACGAGCTCTGAGAGCATGCGTGCCAAAAGCTTAGAAAGCTTAACTGTACCGTCAGTAAATTTAAATGCACACTGTACAGTCGATCTAGCCGCTACATAGAGGGTTTGGTATCAACTCCGTTGAACAGTTTCGTTTAATAACTGGTTTTGTACTGATAGAAACAGTTAATGTAATATCGATGCCTAAAATATAGACCTTTCAATATTTTAAATACCATCTGTTGATACCATTTGTAAACCCTAACATATAAGCTTATGACTTAATACTATTAAAAAAAAGAGACGTAACTTTCATCTTCGGTTCTGGATTAAATTGTTTTTCTTCTGTTAGTAAATATAACTAAATAAAAATAAGTTTATTATGTGTGTTTGTTAAAACTTTGTTAGCAGTAAATAAAAATATTGCATCTCCGTCCATTGTGTTTATTTACTGAATATATTTACTTTGCTTAAAGCAATATTGTTACCCTGGGTGCAATTCAATCAAGAGGCGAGATATAAATTATTCAGATGCAACAACATGATTATGAGTTGACTCGAACTCATCGTAAAATTTCAATGTAAGTATACAATATTAAAACATGATAAATTATATTACTCGTGTATTAAAATGATGTCATTTGTCATCTTGCCTTCAATTGAATCTACGATGAATCCGCCCGTATTTTGCTGCTTTGTTTTTTATAGAAATAAATTAAGTTGATGTAATGTATCAACCTTAAATGTTAAAGGTTACATAAAATTAAAGATCCTTCTGCCTGCACGGGCTAGTTAATTCATAACAATAGAATATTAATGTAACTATCGTACTTAAGGCGGAGTGTAACCACGCGTAGAAGCAAATAGATAAGCGTCGAAGGAAGTTACATCAAAATAGATCTTCATGACTCGTGATAGTGATATCACGATACAATAGAATGATACGTTTTCATTACTCTCATTCGTATCTCCCTTTACAGAACTGTCCGCTTCTGTTTCCCCGGTACCGGCGTCATGGAATGTAATTCAATCAGTGGCGAGAGCTGCGAATTATTCAGATTATGACGAGCCTAATAACCGGCTGACCTGAATACCCGTTCGTAGGATTTTCACTCCAACAAAACCCGTGAACCACAAAAACTCCTAAAGCTTTCAGCTTTTACCTCCAACAAAAGCTCTAGCTTTGACATGGCATTGATTATTTAAATGTCATTTTTTTAATGTTATGAAAGTAGCAAACGAGCATGCAGCCGAGATCGTTAATCAACCCCAGATAAGATTACAGTCATACCTGAGGTCGGAAACGCCTCGGATAAGTATGTCTCCCTTACCACACCCTTCAAACCAGAACCTTAATTAATACTGCTGTTATAAGGCAGAAAGAGGTATAGCGGTTGTGCCGGAGACGAACCACACAGGGTTCTACCACCTGTGAGCCTGTCAAGCCTGTTAATCTGATCCACTCCTCGATACATGTAGTTGACCTATCGTTTGGCATCTGACCATCACTGGTCGTTATTTCGTATCATAGCGTGAAACAATTATCATTTGCACCCATATAAATAAATACTTTCTACGCTCATAGGATCTTCTCCTAGGTCGTGGGATCCATGAAAACACACAAAAACGAATACATAAATACCCAGATCCAGAACAGAAATCTAAATTTATCATTCGAATATATGTCTGGCCGGAGTTCGAACCCGGAACCCACTGCGTGTCAGGCCTTTATGGTGACCTCTCCGCTACGAGTCGTCAATGGTCGTATTTGAGCTATTTTGAACAAACTGCTATATTATTAACATAAATATTTCTTTTCAGTACAAACATTGTACTGTGTTTAAAAGCGATCTTCGCACTATCTTTTCTTAGACTCCCTTTTCAGCGATTGAGTTCTTTAGGTTCTCTTTATTTGACGATTCTGGCCTATCTATTTCTCTGCATTACATACATAACCTACAACCATTGTAGTTTAATGTTTTCATCCCAAATCTGCGACGCCGGTCCTGAAACATATATAAATGGAAAAGGACATATGCCTTAATGTCATTGGATGTGGCATTTGTGGTTAATCTCCATGCGCTTATTGACCCAAGTCTGGGGTCCGTTATAACCCAAGAGGGGTAAACTCCATCGGTGCATGGATCTATCGCGTGACATTAATGAAATTGTGGAGTCTTTAGTGTAACGAGAATCTATTGATATGTTAAATTTAATGTTTGTGATAATGTTTGTTAACGTTTGGAACAAACAATTTATTGCAGTAGTTTTACAAGATTTTGTGTTGTCAAAAATGGTGTTTGTAAAACGTGTTACACTCATTTGTAATGGAAGTTCCATGGCTTCCTCTATTATTGAAGTTTGTAAAATATCTTATACAAGAGACTTAATTTATAATATTAGAAAACTGTTTATCGCATGTTTATACGAAAAATATATGAGATTTTTGCCCAAATCTCATGCTACGCTAATGATAATGTTATTGTAGAATAAATTAATTTTAGATCAAGTGTTAATGTTAAGTAACCTAAATAGTTACACGTCATTTCATAAGCCATCATTTATATACAATTATTTCATACATTAGCGTACCGAATTGTATGTATTGTATGTGCAACCTGCAATACAAAATGTATAATGTAGGTACATAAATCTTGAGATCTCTTCACTTTTATTCCGTACTTCGCTTTGTTGTGGTTTGTTTACGAAATTGCTGACTAAATTACGATCGCCGTTCCCGTTTCAATAGATATTTATTCCCCACTGCTGAGGGTTCCAAGTTTTCTTTGAGCGTTTTTCGATTATAGCCCACCACCCCTGTCCTAACAAATTGGGGTAGGTATTTCGGCCGTCGGACCTCTCTTGCTTTTATTTGGTAAATATTTTATATTAATAAGACGTTACACGAATACTTGGAACAACTTCGTTTTATTTCGCAAATATTTGCTTTTACAATGTTTGCGTTTATGTGTATTGCTTGTAAGTATTTGCCTCTATTCAGAGCTATAAAAAAGTAACTGGTAATGAACCATCTGCTCGTCATTGATCGTTAATTTTCTTCAATAAACTTTTATTGGTGAAGATCGGATGCTTTATCAGCTTGTTGCACTCAATTAATGAGTATAGTCAACATTTCAACACGAGTGTACCACAAAGTAAGATAAGATGTTGTTTTATGTCTTAATCTAGTTCGTTTTTACTCCAATTTACTGCTGTGATTTATCGTTTCTTGCTTTTAACGCATTATCAGTAAAGCTATTTAATAATTGTTTGTTTTTGTAGGTGACATTTTTCTGTTTAATATTAAACAATAATAGAGTTCAAAATTTAAAAAGCTTCAACGTTTCATGTGTGCCTGCCTACATTAGGCTATATTTACATCTTGAAAATATTTAGGAATTCATTCATTAAAGAAGTAATTAACGTCTTTACAGCTAAACCTTAAATTTCACCTAATATTAACTTTTTAAGATTAAATTACTATCTAATCTGTAAAGTTGCGTCTTAAATGTACTCATTAGCTGACTTTATCATACTAGTACTTAAAACTAGTAACAAATCGATACTTATAATTCGATAGTAATATAAGTAAATTCTACATAGAGTTAATTACATCTATTCGCACGTAAAGCGACATATGAAATTGAAAAACGAAATCCTTTTTATACGTGAATTGTAAAAGCGCGTTCACGTACGTACGCGTATATCGAACTTTCTTTGCGAAGTTCGAATGAGTTGCGCGCCCCATTCAGTCCTAAGCCGGGAGAACGAATATGTGAGGCACGTTTGTATAGATTTGGGAGAGATTTCGCCGGGGGAGATCCATTGTGCTAACCCTCTTAGCGACCCCGTAAGGGTTGCCAACGCTGCCAGTAACCACAGACTTACTACCGAAAACCTGCTTTATGTGCGGTTGTACGTTGTGATCTTGTTTGTTAATTCTTATGTCTGAACTCCCCTTTAGATAGTTTAATCATACAATTTTGAGACATAATTTAGACACTAATTCGCTAATAAATAATATATTTATGAAGGGAAACATTAACGGCTCGCGTGGCGGAGCGGTCACCATACCGGTCTGTCACGCAATGGGTTCCGAGTTTGATCCCCGGCCAGACAGATATATGTATTTCTGTGTTCGTGTTTATGTGAATCGCACCCACAAAACTTGAGAAAATCCTATTGTGGAGCTATGAGTATAGAAAACGTTTTATTTATGTATTATTTTATGTATTGGGCACAATACTATAGAAAAAATAAAAATATTTAATAGTACTCATTTGTCAAACCAAATGAAATCATTACTTCGTTTAAATGCATATCATCGCTCATGCGATATTGTATCCTATCGTCTAATTATAGTAACCGAACAGTCCACGTCACCTTCCCGAGACGGGAGTCCTATCTGAAGTTTCCACATACAGTTAGCTCTCCCTCAAAACAGAACATCCTCTGTTCCTTGACACGAATTAGAAATAATATGAAAATCGCTAGCAAAACGACGTATATATTTCGTAAGACCGTTCAAAATCACTATATTATGTGTAATGGAATTTCTTTAACTGCTTCTTCTTCACAACGAAACACCTTGCGAAGTGATGGTAGATTCTAGTGATGTTCAAAAAGAACTCTGTAAGGATCTACTTCGAAGGAAGAATTGTCGAGAAAAATACTATGCGCTGCCCACTACAACCAAGGACCAAAGTGCAAATAAAAATACTTGTGAATGAACTCGTTTAAATAAAGATTAAAAATACGTGTCATTCCGCGCCATTAAAACCACAATCAGCGGTTATGTACTATCAAGTAGAAACAGGTAAAGAGCTGTTGCCATAGGGCCTTACAATGTTACACTATGAAATGACAAATATGACCATAACAAAGTTACACTACACGCAAAACAATGAGAAACAACTGTTGAGCTATCGGAATCCGTTACATGCTCGTAGCTCAAAGTAGTTTATGCGAAGTAAACCGTATGTCGATAACAATGTGATTTGTGTGCCGCAGCGCCGGCAGCTATAAACTTATGCTCAACGTGTAATTAGCCGTGCACGTCCTAGTCAACTTCGGATCAGATTGACAATCCTATAACTATTATAAATGCGAATGTGAGTTTGTTTGTTTGTGACGCCTTCACGCCTTAACCAATTGTTATGAAATTTTGGATACACATTGCCAGAGGTCCAAAAAGGACAAAGTAACGTTCATGCTGAAAAATGACAATACTCCCAAGATTATGAATAAATCGCATTTGCATTGTGCCATAAGCGTTGAAAGCTTAACTTTTCTTGTCTTGTCTTATCTTGCAGTGTTTTCCCAGTTACAAAGCTGATAAATTATTGTTGTCGACATTTTACACGTACGGTGGCGAGCAAAGCCGCGGGTTTGGGCTAGTAGGATTATGAAAGTATTCATCGATTCACAAGCCAGAAGGTCCTTTGAGTTGCATTGGTCGACATGGGCCTCCCCCACGGAATCTAACGGGAATTGTAGCCATTAGTCACCCCACTTGGCAAGCAAGATGGTGACCGCAGAAGGTGTAGACCTTGCACAGGAATACGCTGCTGACCTTCTCCTGGAATTGGTCCCTTAGTTGTCCATTAGTCATCGTTGTTACAAAATCCATGCGAAGACGGGAGTGATTATATCATGATACCTCATGGTATAAATATAATAATGAATATAAAATTGTTTGTAGGAACATGTACTTATCGGTGGATATTAGGGACTGAAGAACGAAATAGCACAGAAGCGTTAAGCATGACAAAACGAAGATTAAGACAAGACCTTTAAAGTGGTGGTTATTTTTAACTAACTTTTAAATCGGGCCGTGATATCTTATTGACGATAAAGACCATAAAGGTATTTGGTGGCCCAAATTAAGTATTACATCCATTCTTTGATTGACTGTTAAATATTAAAATTCTCAATAGTAACTTGAAATGTAGTGTAGGATAACTCCACCACACGAAGTGCAGTCTTTCGATAGATAAATGTGTATTCGTATAAATTATGAAACAATAAATAATAATGTTATTGCCGAAATTGTACAGATGCAGTACCGAATGTACTATTTACTTTAACAGAGTGGCGATAACAATATCGTTGTTTATGTACCGCTCACCACAAGCGGTCGCGGCTAGGAACAAGTTTACCGTTTTGGATGTAACTATAGCGATTTTAGTACGTTACAGATACTAGTATCACAAGGATTTGCATTTGAATGTACAGATAACGGTAATGATTTTATAGATGAAGTTAATGGAACATTGAATGGTATTTTTGCTATATTATAAGGTACGTAAATACTTTTTGATACTTTTGATTGATCATCGCAGAGCGTAATCTACAAATGCTATGACCATGAAATATGGTTAATAGGTGCATTTCATATATTATAGGAAGGATTTAAACAACATTCCACGTGCAAGGCGTTTAAATGGATTAAATGTTTGTCTTATAGTCTGCGCGTACGAAGTCACAGGCAACAACTAGTACCACCTATAGGTACAAATGTACCTCTAGCAATATAAATCACTATTCAATTTATACATTATTCGTGATTTTAAACGGGGATATAAAAATAAACTGATGCATACGATGCAAATGCCCTTAATTTACATTTGATCATGAATATTCGATATATCCAACGGTCGATTTTTTTTTAATGGCGAAGTAGAAGTAGTTTATAGTTGACCTACTTTAACACTACTTTAGCACCTTCGAAGGGCCCTTGGGTCAGCTGCAAATTAATTCATCTCGGAATTTTGAAGATTGAGCCCATTTGAAGCGTACATGGCCGCGCCGCTTGCGTGTACGTCAACCGCTCTACAAAGTTAAGCAACGTCCTGTGCGGTCGGTGGATGGATGGGTGACAACCAGTGGCAAAAGTGTCATGAATACGTACGTTAAGCCTTCGGTCCGGCTCATTCTCATTAGCCGTCGTTAAACTTCGTCGACAGGTTTTTTAAAGAAGTTTGAACCCGTTAGAACCGTGCGCATAAAAAGGGTTGAGAAATACCCTTTTGTGTTTCGACTCCGGAGGCACCAGTCCTACACTTATTTCTGCTTAACAACAAGTGTTGTACTGCTGTGTTTGTTTTACTTTAGTAAAGAGACATCCTTCAGGGTGTGGTAAAGGACAGACAGTTATAAGAATCGCTAAAAGTTAGTCCTCAGGGGTAGCAACGCATCTGTGGCTCATCTCAGGAAAGACTGTCTTTAACCTTCCCTAAAGTTAATTACAGAAATTCATAAATTTCAGCGATCTTTACTTGGTACCTTGGACTTGAAATCTCGCATAATTAAATGTAGGTTCAAATTGATAAATGACAACTATTCACAATTCTAGCATCAATTCGCCATGTCAAGCTAAGGGCGTTTTGACTCTGGTCAAAAATTTTATTTGTTCCTGGTTTTGTATTTGTGGAATACCTAACTAAATAGTTTTACAGTATTGCCGTGAATACCAGTACTATATGCCTATTGCATCACAGCCTACTTAACCATACTACAGATGTCACGGAGCATTAATAAGACAAGCTGCAAGATTATGTTAATTCACTCGATGCAACATGTAAAATAATCTCATCTGTCATATTATAACTGACCTTTAATAACAAATGTGCCCTTAATCTGAGATTAAGTGCTTGTCTCCGCGGGCATAAATAATATTTTGTAAATATAACTTTATAAGATTATTTGTGTAATAGGTACAGTACAGCGGTTTATTTAACAATGTAAATTGAAAATATTATTATTAGATATATACTTACATCTTATATTTTTTCATTAGGCATAAATGCAATTGAAAATTATATTTTTATGAGAAACTTCTTACGTGTTCTATTTTCACATATTTTTTTACAAATCTGTACTATTCCGTTTCCATGGATCGTAAAATAAGCCAATCTTCATGATTGTCAAACTTGAATGACATCATAATATAGGTAATATCTTTCCTTTCATCATTGCTAATAATCTCAAACAAATTGTGTTTTATAACGAAAAGGTATAGCAGTTCATGGATTAAAGGAATGGGATAAGAAGGTGACAGGTTAATTATAGAAAATTAATCGAAAGTTAATTTACAGAAACTAAGGAATTATAAACAAAAAACCTGACTACTTGAAATGAATTAACTTTGATACCCATATTGTTATGATACTTAAATATATCGTTCCATCCCCCTCTTTTTTCTTAGTTCCCATAAAAGTTACCTGAGATGTTTCTAATGATACCTCGTATGTTAAAGTTTGTTGACCCGTTTGGGTTGTGGGGCGTGCCAACGAAATGGATACTACATGGTACATATATATGTACATATGATCGAAAAAAATTACCCTCCTTCTGACGTAGTCGGGTAAAAAGGTAAGTACCTACACGCGGAAGGAGTTTAAAACACAGCTAGTCTACGAAGTACCAAGATGTATTAAATTAAATTACCAAATTAAATTAGTAACTTACTTTTTCTCCGCCTTTCCCCGTCTAAGCTTATTAAAACATTGCGTCTAATATAATACGTAATAGTGAATACGATTATAAAGCTTTTAGAAACGTCTTACGAGTATTTAAATGGTATTTCTAAGCCGCAATTAGGCTGCCACGGGGAAAAAGCCTATGTAATAGGCCCCAGCGTTATTTCCACCCAGTGTATAGTTCGTACCTACGTTAGTTACACGTGCAGGGTGTAATTAATTTAAGCACCTTCTTAATTAAAATTAATTTTGGTTTTAATCATGTTAATTACCTTTGATAAGTCATTTATCACGTTGATGACTTTGTAAATAATATGGTTGAGCGTATTGGTTAATTATCTTTTTCATACTTAATTATAATTAATTTTAATATTTTTACAGAGTGATTGATTTTAATGAGAACTGTACACTTCATTAGCTCTATTTAAATATGTAGGGCGTTATTACTCACCTCTTTAATTACTATCGGCATTCATTAATTTTAATGAATTGAGTTAGGATTGTTTAGGATACATTCGAACATTGATTAATTAAGACTAGATAAGTTCGTCAATAATATTTATTATAAGTTAGTGTATTTTAGCAATGGTAGTGTCGTTTATGATTAGATGTTTGTGGTGATAAGGTGATGATGATAATAAGGTGATGATATTAATACATCAAACAATGACAGCTATGACTTACTTAAGCAATAGTTTCTTATAGGAATAATAATAACGTAGTATGTAACAGCCATACTACTAATTTAATGAAAGTCCCACACTGCGTTATTTTATTTGGAGTGCGTCCCAGGGACACACTGAAATAATCCGACAAAAAATCCAAATTTATCATTCAGATATCTGTCTGGCCGAGAATCGAACCCAGATCCCACTGCGTGTCAGACCGGTATGATGACCGCCTAACCACGCAGGTCACACCATCTATGCCAAATTCCATTTTCCTTTTTTTATTTTCCAAGTTATTTTATGAACTATTTTAATATTATTAAAATCCTCATAATGTATAGACCCTAAACTAACACACCTGGTAATATTAGCCCAATCCAAAATAGAAGTACTCAATTAAAAAATAAACCGTAAAACAAATTCCGGCATAACATTTTCTCGAAGCTTAACGCGCACTTGACCAAATTTTATAACTGAAGCACATTACTTCTAAATGTATTTCCGGCGGCAATCTCTCAGATCTCGAAAATAATTGGAGTGGAATTTTAGACTTCACAATATAATTTCTACTTCTGTTATACGAAGGAGTACCGTAATTTGATTATTTTAAATTGCAATGAGGAGATTTTGTTTTCTCTTAAGTACAACGTTTGGTTGAAAACACAATACTCTCATTATAAATACATTGATATTTCCTTGGTTAGGCTTCGATCTGCTCTTAGAATGAGAAGAATTAAACAATATTCCAACACGCCGACTACGTGCGGTATAGTTGACTTGAGATGTTTCCACACGACTATTTCCTTTACCTTTGAAACATATTAATTTCTAATAAGTACTTGACTCTCAAATACATATAAGGATTACGAATCTGAGATTTGAACTCACACTCCCGGCGTGAGAGGCCGAGCCAACTATGGCTCTCTGTAATTTGACAAAATGATGCTGTAACGATCATTAATTAGTTTATTTCACAGTTTATTGGTTTAATTAATGATTGATTCATGCGGTTGTTAACGTTTATACCAGGTTATTGCCGCTATAACAATCCGACTGCTTAGTAACAATCTCTGAATCAATATAATTAATTAACAATTATATTGCTTTGTAGGAACTTGACGGACGATTTTTGGTTATTGATGAAAATTTCTCATTTATCGACTGGTCTGTAACAGCGGGACCAAATAAAAAATTTGATCTTTGAGATCACACTGCCTTTCGTTACTCGCATTTCTATATCAAATGCGCTCATATTGTTAACCTAAGGCACTGGAAGATGTCCTTGCGTGAAGGATTGAAATTATGTATAAGAAAAAGCTACAATAGTTTTCTCATATTTTTGCCATATCAGCACTTTTAGTATAACATTATACTTCAAAGATACTCCCAAGAATGAACGAACGAAAAACAAATTGTCAGTTACGTTTAATGTGTAAGTTGATTAATAATTCATTGAACTATGTATTGGAATTTGTTCTATCCTTTAGTTCTGAATTGTGTTGGATAAACCTCAATCTTAAAGTAGATTTAACGGTAATCAACGAATTTAGTTGTATGCAACTAACTGTAGTCGACGGATAACTTCCTAGGATGTCCTAATAATTTTTAATAATTTAGTAATTGAATTAGGAGAGCAAAATCAGCAAAGAGGCGCGCCTTGGGATAGACCTATGTCCAATAGTGGACTGACACTGGCGAATGACGATGATGCTACAAGACATCCTCGGAAAAAGATAAAGCTATTCTGTTCTCACCGGACTTTTTGCTCACTCAGCTCACTTCAGCTCACTGTTTTTCATTGGTTACACAAATCAATATAGGTAATGTAAAAGAGTTCTAGACCATCTGATATATTCTTCTCGTGCACGTAAATCCAGTCCTTACAAATGTTCGCTACGCAGATGTGATAAATCGCTCGAGTGCTTCACGAAGTGAGCCCGCTCAAGTATGTGGGATACATGGCTTCGTGGCTACCTCAGAAATATAAAATTATAGATGCCGTCTACCAACGAATTTGTATGGAACTTCGCCAAATTTACTAAACTTTTTTGCACTGCATTTTTTCTACTAACAAGTCCAACAAATGTTAAGTGAATACGGCATTAGGCATAGTAAGGTCGCAGTCTTACCTGAAATTGGCTACAGATGGGTTGCTACTCCTATCCTCACTACTCTTACCACACCAAACTACATAATAAGACAAAACTTACCGGTCTTTGATCGTTAAGGACAACGTAATTTATAAATCTATTCTGTAAAGAGTGTGTGGAGAGAAATTTATATGAAGCATATCAAGTCAGTCTCTTTGAAGTTGTGTTACAAATGTGGATGGGCGGCAGTGGCCCCTAATCATCAAGAGTACTTCGATATAAATGTGGAAAAAATTATTGATTTATTACATTTCCCATTCATGAACTGCAGATATCATATACATAGATAACATTGAATCGGAAGGATACTTATGAATAAGTGATTATTACAGAGACTGTAAACCCTTTTGACTGCTCACACAAATTCATTGCATTAGTACAAAGAATATATCATAATAAGCATGTTTAAAACAACTCAGTACACGTTCGATTGTCTTATTTTCATACATCTAGTCTTGTTTGTAACTCTACTCACGTAATCCCTGTCTCCTTTGACAGTCACATTCCGATATGCACAAAGTACCGTCCGAGATTGCTCTGGCTTGATTCATAAACGTTATGCATAACAGCTGGGGTTTTTATATCAGTTTTTTTTATGAAGTTGCAGCGCTTAACACTATTGTTATAAGTCAGAAATACGTGTACGGGTGGTGTTGCCGGAGTCAAGCCATAAAGGGTTTTATCATCTTTAAAATGATCTGTAACCATCTCCTCATTGAAGTTCTACTTGAAGTGTTCTAGTAATACGTTGGCACGGACTGACTGATGACTAAGTTGGTCGCCTCAGAAAGCAATCGGCATCCAGACATACCCTTCCAGCGATGTATATAGTGAATCACCATTAGATACTGTTCTTGACTTAAATATTGAAACAAGCCTATAAATTTAATAAAAGTGTAAGCAGACAATTTATTACGACTACATTAATTACTCGGGCGGTAATATACTAGCCAAGAGCAATGCTGTATACTCCTCCAGTGATTGGTTGAAATTTTGAAGATAAAAAAGGTAAAAAAAATGGGCAAATATGCCTTACATGTGCATTTTTTAAGATACAAACGCAGACAAATAAAATGCAAAGGACTAAACTTGGCTTCATGCGTTTCACACCCTCTTTCATGAATGGAGATCTTAACAGGAACATAAAGGCGTTCCCAAAGAGGATTCGCGACACCATGCTGAAGGGGGGAGGGTATGGAGGGGGGTTAGAGCTATTTGTGTGCGATCATTATGCGCAAGCACGCTCTCTAACTGTGTAACAGTATCCGAGCCGTTTCCGCTCGCACTCACCGTCTTCCGTCTTTGGCATTACTAAGTCGTTTGTACGCAATATGTACGTAGAAACTGTAGACCGCCCAGCTGGCATAATAATGGAAAATCCTTTCAGATAAAGCAAACAACTTGCGTTCGTTTTATCATGGTACAAACAAAGGAGATTGAACCAGTATAGTTCATCCGTGGAGGTACCACCGCAACACCTATTGCGTGATGCAGTTTTTGCGTTTCGGTAGAAACGCATAGATGCCGGCTGACGTATTATTAATTGGGGACTATTCATTGAGCACAGGAGTAAAAGTGCGTCTATGATCGGTTTGTAATATGAACCTCCCTAGAAAAGAAAAGTAGATGTAAAGTAGATCAAAAGGACTGCAAATGAAACTTGTAATGTTTACGAATTTCACTTAGACTAATTAAGTTTTAACAACTACATTAGCTAAGCTTTATTGTTTACTGTCTCCCACTAACGCTAACGAGATCGTTATACTAATAGATGTTTTTCGTCGACAGATGATCAAAATGAGTTTATGAGAGCGTCGGTCAGTCGCGAGGGACCGCGATGTGGCGTCTGGGGTGTATCTCGTGCGCGGTGCTGCTGCTGTGTCCGCTCGCGTTGAGCAGGCACGATGATGACTTCGCCTTCGATAACAACGAGGAGTTTCAGGTTGGTAAATTCTTCTACCGTGTAATGCCGGCTTGGGATACCTCTACTCCATATCGCCTGGACCCGTGCCGGTCCACGATTTGCATTGCGCGCGCTTTCTTGTGATGAACGTGCTAAATAGAGAATGTTCTTCCTCGTAATTTATGAAGAAAGTTGCAAAAAGAACTCTTCTTCAAAGGTAGTGATGCATAAACAATCTCCTTGGTTGTCTTTGGTGTACTTTCGCTATGGGATACCAGATTGTGAAGAAATGGAAGACAAGGACAAGGACAAAGTTTGAAAATAGGAGTAGTGGGTGGTTAGGGTTAAATAAACTTACGCTCATTAAGCAAATGTTATGACTGTTTCAAATTGCTTAGAAAAAAAGCATTTTGAAACAGTCATTACATTAGAAAACCAATCTTCAGCAAAAGATTTATAGCGACTGTTGGATAGATTGAAATTCTTCTAGAACAAGTGACATCTCAAAATTGAATTCTCAAACACACTTCCGGGTTGAATGAATCTGAGATCACCACGGTTTACTGAAAGTCCTACCTTCTTATTCGTCCTGAGAATACGTTTTATGTACCCTTTTAAATAATTACAATTTCTGTGCATCATTCAAGTTTATGCAAAACTTTATTGTTACTAGTGATTTTAATTTGTCTTCTTCTACTTTGTCGGCACGAACCGATTCTATATTTCCCCCGATAAGGGATTTTAAGTAACTTACTGCATAATTCTTTTTATATTCTCAACCGGGACAAAAGTTATTGCCGGAGCGTGACGTGACCAATAAAATTTCATTTCGCATTCAATCGCTAACAAAGTTGAAGATGATACTATACCCATTGTCTTTGAAAGGTTTTTGGAAGTGTGAGTCAATTGACATGTAAATGTTACACGCAAAGACTATTACTGTATGTGATTAGAATACTTATATATACGAATAAAGTTATGAAATGGTTGCAGCTTACTGTACTTTCTGACATATGAATTCTTTGTGGTAGGACGCTTTATGGTTCGACTTCGAGACAACGCCGTTACACAAATGCAATTTGCTGGCGAACTAAAATAATACATTTTTGTTGAAATGGATTGAAAATGACTAATCAAATTAATTATGAATAAAAAGTGCGCTAGCTTTTTCAAATTCTATCAATTTTATCCCATTAGAAATCATTAAAAAAACATTGTAGAACATTTCTAAGAGCCTGCCTACGCTTTTATTATAAAAAGGATTTAGACAACAAAACATGTAGAAATAATTTTAAAGAAATGTCACATTAACTAAACTATTTCCTACTTCCCAGGTTGAATTAACAGCAAACCATTCAGAAATAGCAAAAATTGGCCTAAGAAGATTATGGGGTGTTCCTGACACATCGGCCTACGTGGGACATCTCTTCCGTATGGAAATACCCAAGGAGGCTTTCTCGGGTGAAGTGTTAGCATACAAGGTATCTACTTACATTGATCTTATTTGTATTACAAGGCAACTTAAGCCGTGCAGTACTTGTTCTTGATTCATCTTTATGTATTCAAGCTTTAGGACAAGCGCAATGCGCAATACAAAGAAATTGATCTTAAATACGTGGTATAAAAGCTTCTATGGTAAATTATATTACTCTGTGATATAATATAATAAGGGTTTTCTTTCAGTTTTTGTTATAAGGCTGAACTTTCTCCACATTTATATTGCGCTTTTTACACAGCATTTGATTAATGACCACTTTAAAAGTTTCCCATAGAAGATATTCAGTTAAATAGCAGAATTTCTTCAGGTCCGCAGCGAAGACGGTCGTCGCACGCCCAGCTGGCTGGCCGTGGACACAAAGCACGGGCTGATCAGCGGCGTGCCGCAGCCACAGGACCTCGGGGCACACACCTTCACAGTGGTGGCCCATGGCCGCACACATGGCCTCACTGCCACTGACTCTTTCACTATAGAGGTTGGTTTTATACGAAGGGATTTGAACGTGAGTTTAGAATAGACGATTTTGTCGCAGACACCGCGTTCGACTGTATGTATTGGCAAGATGATTTTTCATAGGACGCTTCAGCCCATATCGAATACCTTAGTGGCTTCCTACGAGATCCACAAGAAAAGAGAAGAACTGCACACTTAATAAGTATATATTTTAGCAGACGACTAGATTGATCTTATCCGGTTACTTTCCTCATGATGTGATGAAAATTTGGTCATCTTATGTATTATATGAACGTATATATGATATGAAATATTAATAATAAATCATTCGATTATAACATTAACTTAATCAAACAAAAAATGAATTGCGCCAAAGTACGAATTTCTTTTTAATTCCAGGTGAAGAAAGCGGACGAGAAACCCCAATCAAAGTACGGATTATGCGTGCGCAACGAAAACAGACTGGTTTTAGTTATCCTCATAGATGGCGCTTTCCACAAGATTCCGTCGCGGCAGCGGATACGAGCCCTCATGGAGCTCGCCAACTTTATGGCTCTCGACGGGGTAAATTTTTCACTTCTACCATATTATACTTTTAGAAAATAACAGACAATTAGATATAGGTTTGTGACAAAACTGCAATAATGAAATGCAAAATGAGATATCATTATTTTATAGTTCATTATAAAGTGGTAGAACTCATCGTTAGATGCCAAACGCACGATTGCTGGCAATCAATTTGCTAACGAACTATGATTTGCTAGTAATTACCATGTTTTATTCTCGAGCAAATAACATTAATCAAATCCTAAAATGAAACAAACAAAAAAGGAATCACGGTAATTTCGAAGGTGATAGAACTCTTTGTAGTTCGATTTAATAAGTCGATTAATAAGTCTACCTAACAACAACAGTGAATATCGCTGATATGTTCTGGTTTGAAGCATGTGGTAAGGGTACTTATCCAAGGTGTTCAAACTTAGCCCTCAGAGGTAGCAACGCATCTATAACTGGCCTTTGGTAGGACTAATCTTGTCTGGGGTTCATCACAGATGTCCATGGGCGTCAGTGGCCATTTACGATCAGGTGGATTGCATGCTCGGTTGCTACATCATTTTGATAAAAAACATATATATAATAAATAATTTTCAGGACGAATTCTGGATGGAGCCGTATAAAATGGATTCAAGTCGTGGGCAATCTGTCATCACAAGCGGTGTGGGCACGGCTCAACGGAGACGCACCGAAGCTACTACTGCCATCTATTTGAACGTAAGTACATTGTGATACTGAACAATAGATGAATTAAATCATTACTTCAAAAACTTATGACACAACATAGATAATACATATTAAATGCGACATAGATACATACACAGAACAATAAAGAGTACTAAGACACAAATGAAGTAACTTGAAGTTGAAGGAACACATGCTCACT
>DWNY01000385.1:0-16831 GCA_018250635.1 Telegonus apastus | reverse complement strand
TAAGTGTTCAGTTACACTGTAAATATTTAAAATACATTTAAAAATCAAACTTTAATAATTCATTATATAGCTTTGGAGTGTATAGTCGACATATGAGATTTCATATCACACTCATTTAGACATGTAAGCACTGATATTAGGTCCCTTTTTACACTCTTAGCTCCTATACTTTACTATGGGAATCCTTACATCGTGAATGCTACAAACATACATGAATGAGTATCTAAACACACTGGTCCATAAAACAGATGTTAATTCGTCATTTAGATATCTATCAGAAATGACCTCGGAACCTTCTGCATGTCAAAACGGATATTTTGAACTCCCCTGTCACTTCTTCCAATATATAATATATCTAAAAAAATATATATACAGCCGAACATATAACCTCTCCTCTTTTTTTTAAGTCGAAAAAATGGCCAATCCGAAAACCTAACACTGAATAAATTATCTCAAATAATCAACCAAGCAGTAAAAGGAATACGTTTTGACATTTATTAGTTTTCACGCACCCTGTATTTTATAGGCATAGCTTTGCATTGCAACGCTATGCATAACGTATTAGATTTTATTGCCTATGTATGTAAGTAGGTCTATTTTCGGAAATCGTTACAGATGTTCCAATGGGAAGTTGTTTCAACAGACATTTAATAAGCGCGTGTCAAGTATTTGAGACGAAAAATACAAGTTTACATGAGTTCTGGACAAAAATAAATGTCCTACTTAGATTGCTGAATCATTTGCGAATTTATTTCAATGTACGTAACAAATATTTTATTTTAGGTTTGTTGGTATATGATTAATAGGTATTAGGGGCAATAAAATTTTATTTAACTATTTTATATTATTTGTAAATAAATTCGCATGTTTACTATTTTGTAGATCTGGTTATAAAATATATTTTATCTGTGCAATAAATGTCCACTAATCAGTTTTGGGATTATGGTTGTGCTCGATCTAAATAATAAAATATGGCGTGCTACAGATTAAAATAAATGTAAACCATAATTTAATGCAAAAGAACCATAAACAACACACATTAAGATTAAATTCGCCCTGTGATTTCAAATAATATTTATACATATTTCTAGGATTGCTTATTTAAAAATCGTCTCTAACTACATATTTGAACTTTCTGTCTTTACGTCTGTCTGTAAGGGTTCGGTAAGTTTTCAAACGAAATGGATTATACCGGAAGTAACACAAGCTTAGTATGACTATTTCTTAATAATATTTACATATTCAAAACGTACCTACGTAATAATTACCATCATATTTACGCTATATACCTATGTACGTATATAGCGTATTCATGATATCTAAGTTCCTATTAGGAACATACATACATGAGAAATTCCTTCCCTACCTACACTTACAAATGCAGCACTACTTTTGACTTTAGAATCAGCTATTAATTCTATACGGGCTTAACTTTCTAAATTACAAAACAATCTTACATTGTCTGTAAACCATACTAAATCGGAACTTTGTTCCATTGTTCCAGAAACTAATGGATCCGAATAAGAGGAGTTGAGTCGTGAAACATGACGCGCGCCGCCATTGCGTTTTGGCGCGAAATGCCAATCGCTGTCACGTTGGTACTCATTTTGGCGAGCGTTGCTTCAGCCAGAGACAATGCGTTCAGAGATATTATTTTGGGTAAGTTTAAAATTTACTTTTCATTCTTACTTTAAAAGAATTAGTAAGTAGATATTTAATAATTAATGTAGAGACTAGAGCTAGACTGTGCGAAAAATGTTTTAAAATAAAATATAAAGACAACTGAATTTCTTACAAGTAAGATTATTTAAAAAATATTTTTCTGACATTGAATATGCAAAATAAATGTTTTCAACACTACCACGGCTTGAAGAAGTAAACGGCCTTTTTTAAATATGGACAACAGCTTAATAGCCATAAATCGAATCAAACTTTCTTCAAATTGAAATACATAGATAACAGACAAGTAACAACACTGCAAAAACATGTAGATAACGCTGTTTAATCTAAAGAAAAAGAAAACAAGAACATCTTTACTTATCTTAAATATTTTCAAAACGCGTACCGGATGTATTTGTAAATTAAATTCTGACTAAGGAAGTCCTTTAGCGTTCTAAGTACCAAGACTATTACTAAATTTGAGCATTAGGACATCAAAATCCTATATCTTAACCCAACAATGGCCAAATGGCACACTCCTTGAATTTTTATTATCCATATAAATTGGAAATACTAATTATGTATTCCCATTCCATCGTTCCTTGATATATTAACAAAAATCTTTAAAGTGATGCGTAGAATTTAAAGTCTAATGGGGCACGAAACGCATACAAATATACGATGTGATAGGATAGGGGTTATTTTTGGCAATCGGAAAGGAGTGTTTTGTCAAATCGTACGTTGCTAATGTATTTATGTACGTGACACTATTAATTATATTTTATATGAAGTTGCAAAAGAACGGTGCTCTGATGGTAAGTGTTCCTATTTTTAGAATAACTCAAGTGTAAATACCTTAGTTATATACATTGAGATATACTAGAAAATACACTGCGTACCACTGTTACGTCCCGTTCAACTGCGGCAGCTGTGCCGCTCGCATTATAGCAAATTAAACGCTGCAATTTTGAAAGATACGTTACACGGTACTATTATTTTTTAGCGCTTCAGCGACTTTAAGTTATAAATTACAAAAAATGATTTATGTTCGAAGTAACTCGTACATAGTATCACGATGGTTATATGTTAGATATTTAAAATAAAAAGGTAATAGTAAGTTTTGATTTAATGATAGCGGAATTTCCACAAATGTAATAGACTTAATTTTAATTCAAGAACAATTCTGGATTTAAGCTATAACTTTACAAAAGCGAATGTCATAAATGCTTTATTAATAATATATACATTTTCGTAAGTAGTTGTTTAATAAAATCACATTTAATGTTAATTATACTGTGCGCTATCTAGTACAAGTAATAATTAATGTAATATTGACAATAACAGCGTTGTATATGAACTGACGTAACACAATCGTAATATTTATTATTGCACTTGTTTAAATTAATTATCGTCCTAGTTATACTGTTATCATAGTGATTATGACTTCAATACTAACTTTACAATACAAATAATACAATACTTACCTGCAGTACAATAATTAATACAAGAATTACATTTTACAAGTATTGTATTTTTATAGAAAAAAGTACCTTTTTAGGATTTCAGCTCTTATAGGTATTAAGTGAATATTGTCATTTATAACGTCAAAGGATTCCCCACCTTAAGGGTGTCTTTCCACCAGGGATTGAAGTATCTAAGCGGAGTGCAAGGTCGTATTTAAGCTGCAAAGCTATAGCTAAGCGAGTAACATGTGCTATGAAATTCTATAGCTACACCGGTCCTTACCTCGGATATATTTAGGTATACGCAATTTTATACGCATTAGATGTTTTAAAAAAGCGTCCGGTCCCCCTTAAAGCAAATGGTCGGCCGGCAATCGGGAATTTTATAGTATAGGGGTTCTATGTGTAGTCAAATCACAGATGCGTTGCTACTTTCGAGAACTAAGATCGTCGCCTCACATGAAATTGTATCAATATCCTTCCAACGAAATGCAAGAACTGCTTCTTGGATGAAATAGGTGTGGTGAACTGGGAAGGTCTTCGGCTGAATTCGAACGACTGGACCCGTACTCGTCCTACCTTACTAACATTTAGATAAACCTATTCCAATAGTGTTAATTAATCTAAGCAATGAAAATCAAGTACTAAACTACGTTGGAAAACCTGGTATTTATTTACGTCTTTCACTAAGCCAGAATACTGCTATGTGCTTCTTTGAAATGTGCAGTTTGTTGTCGTAATCGAGCGAAGAATTCTACGACTAACTTCAAATACTATCACAATTCTTAATGTTAAGTGTTAAGGCCCGCCCTGGTGTTGAAAGTAGAACATGAAAATTGAAATACTTCTTCTTATAAAAAGAAGGGTTAATTATTCAAATTATACATCAAATCCATACGAAAATTCTCTAAATGTACAACCCCAACTAATTATGAATTTCAGCGGAAAAGGTTATTACTTCACGGGCAAATCGATTGTTGGCTCCAACCCTCTCATTTGGTCCTCATTAACCCGCCGGATGTCAAGACAATTATAATAATGACCACTCTAATTAGACCTTTTGCTTTCTTTTTGACTCCTCACCTCCAAATAACTTTGGTGTTTCCATGGTGGGGATAGTTCTAATCGGATTGGTCGTGAGGCAGCCAGGACGTGGTATTTAATTATTCATGTGTCGTACACACCAATCAGCTCCGCTTATGTTAATACTTTTTCTACGTAATAAAATAATAAGACATTGTCTACTGACAAGTCTACGTCTGTTTCTGGTAATGTCTGGTGTAGCAAAATTTTAATAATTAATGAATATATATTACAATGTTGAATTCAAATTTGAAGGTTGTAGAACTCTATGTAATTCGTCTCCGACGGCAACATCGCCAAATGTATTTCTGCCTTATAACAGCAGCATTAAGCGCTGCTGTGTTCTGGTTTGAAGAAGAGATACATTCGAGGCGTTCAAACTTAGTTCTCAGGGGTACCTGTGGCTGACCTCAGGTAGGACTGTGATCTTACCTTGGATTGATTAAAGATGTCCATGGGCGGCAGTGGTCAGTTACCATCAGGTGGGCTGCATGGTCGATTGCTACTTCTATAACATAAAAACAACGTTTTCTATACATATCAGAACGCTATACTGGCTAAGGAAACTTGTGCCGATCCGTACCTCTCTGTACTAATGACGTATGTAGCTACTTATTCTTTAACGTAGTAGAAGCAGCGTCTTCAATATAACATAAGTACTTTATTTTATTTTTTTAGAAATATATCTATTATAGGAAAAAACCTCTCGTATAACAAAAATATAACTCTCATATAAGATAAATATTATCGGTTAAATATATGTATGTGTATATAATTTTGCAATATTCCGAGTGTGTTATTTTTTGTTTAAAAGAGAAATATCACGATTTTATTATATGTAAAGATTGACAGCTGTAACGCTATCACACTTTATCTGAAGACAAATACTCCCTTTATCTGAAGAAATGTAAACATTTACATTGATGACATTCTGCGAGCGTCGACCGGAGTGTTTACCCCAATTTGGTCCTAAACAAACAATCATCTTGCATTCATTTCGATAAAGATTTACGATGAAATAAAAATGCATCTTTTGATAAGTCTTTAAAGAAGTGTTTGGAGAGAAAGAAGGAAATAATACTAGATAATGGTGCCAAGAATCTGTCTAAATATGATAAGGAAGTTGCAAATATGCGTAGAGACATCCAACTTCCTCTAAAAGTCTAAATTGAATCAGTTTCAGTTGTTTATAGAACAGTCTATAGAGTAGTGATAGCCTAATGGTTGAAACTCTGCCTCTCAATCGGGGGTCCGAGGTTCAAATCCCAGGCACGCACCTCTGACATTTCGAAGTTATATGCGTATTAGAAATTAATTATAGTGAAGGAAAACATCGAGAGGAAACCTGCACACCAGAGCTTTCTTTTAAAAAAAGTTATTGAAGGTGTGTGAAGTCTACCAATTTGCACTTGGCCAGCGCGGTGGACTAAGGCTTTAAAAAAGCCCTCTCACTCTGAGAGGAGACTCGTGCCCAGCAGTGGAACAATAATGGGTAATGGGTTGACGACAATTGTTTAAAATTTAATTCTTATTTTAATATCTTAAACGTTTGTGTATTTTTATTCTCTCAAAGGTTTGATCGTATGTTGGTTGTTTAGTAAAATCGCAATGAATTCATTTTTCTATGCTTGAATTGAAGTGACTTTATTTTTGTAAGTCTCGTGATTGAGCGTCCTATAAAAATTGACATACTAAAAATACGCATAACCGTAAACATGTATGAAATTTAAAACCCGTATTTAATAGTGCAGTGCATTATATACCTAATGTTAATTAAAAAAAATCAATAATAAATATGCAATATGCAATAAATATGCAATATGCAATAATAAATATGCAAATTGATAATTAAACAAAACACGATCTTAAATAGATTACTTTAACTTACCAAAACGTGAAATTTTTAATATAAAAGTGTGTTTGTCCTTTAAACAGCTGATATTAAATCTCATATATGAATCTTATTTAAACTGTAATATATAAGACATAGTGAATAAATTATAACATCTTTAGTATCGTGCGCTTAATTTTTCAATGTCGTCGGTTAATGGAATAAGTAAACGTGATATAAACTGTCTTTGCATGACAATAGGCTGAAAGTTATGAACTGATGCTACGTATGTTGCATATGCGTGCATGTAATACCTGTCCGTCACACTGCGAATAGGGAAAATGCAGGCGATGAAAGACTACTAAAGAAGGCAATTTTGCGCTTTCGAATAAGTATTGCTACCTTTACTTGCTTTGTTTATACACGCAATAGTCTTTATCAAGTGATCAACATTATCTTGCGTATCTGAGATATATCTTACATGATACTTCGGAAGACTAAGCGAGAATGGCCAATGTCTGTGCTCCACTACTTTTTTTAAGTAAAAAAAACAGCATTTGTACATAATTGTTATATTGCAGACACAACAATGGGAGCAGGAATTGTTGAGGTTGAACGAATCACATAATTCCAAAGAAAATAAAACCGCGTTTAATTTTTAATACTACTACTATTGTTGATAGTGAAACAACGCCCTAACAGATATTAAAAGTAATCTCAATCCTATTGTGAGAGAGTTTTCGCATTTGTTGAATACAAATGTGATATCAGTTTCCAAGGCTGCGTAAGGACGTCACGACTGGGGAATAATCACGATTTTCCCAGCATATTGCACATGCAACTAACGTCCTGATGCGAGATATGATGTATTCAGTTAGGATGCACGTTTGTGACTTGGGCTAAAAAGCGCCGACTTCCGTCGCAAGTATTGGTATTCAATATTCTAGTCGAATGAAGACTTTCGTTTCGTTCTGTTTGGTTTTTTCATCGCTGAAAGTGATTTCTATTTCTCTATTTTACGTTGCATCTATTTATTTCTTTTTTTGATCGAGTAATGCATTTCTGGTAAAAGTTTAGATTTGTCTTAACAATATCTATTTGGGTTTTTTTCTCGCTGAAAGTGATTTCTCGTTGCAACTATTTTTTCTTCTTAAATTAAGTAATGGATTTCTAGTAAAACTTTATATTTTTCTTAACGATATATCTCATATTGTTTATTTGTTATTTTGTTAGCTTCTTGTATTGTATTTTGTACGTTAATGTACAATTTAAATATTCTTACAGATTTTTTAAAGAAAGTTTAAAAATTGACATAGAAATAGTCATTTTTATTAATATGTACCGCACGTTCCCAATTTACTATTTTATGACACAAAATAGCTTCATATATATGTCACCATAGTCTTTATCCTTCTATAAACCAACGTTATAGAAGATTTACGTCAAATTTTACAACCAGCCAATTACCCTACCGCATTCTATTGTTTTCTTAGAAACACGAACAAGCTATTAAATAGGACATAATTCGTTTGACATCTATAAAAACCCAGTCGAAAGCAAACAAATTTAGTACTGGAAGTGTATCGAAGTACTGATGTGGAGATGACGCTTAAAATGTCGTAAAGATTTTATAGGTCGAAGGAAAATAAATAGTTTTCGCTCTCCGCCCAAGAGTTATACAATAAAAAGTTTACAACTGGAAGAAAATAGACTGAGAATGATATTGCCACTGGACTGGAATGTATCATGACTAAACCAAGGATGAAAGAACATAAAGAAAGATATGGGATAGAAAATTTTATGGCTGAAATAAATAAAAATCATAAAGTAAAAGAGAGCTTGAAAGCAGCATTTAGATACGAATGTTAGTAAAAATTCAGTGTCAATGAAAACCGGGTTAGGCACTGAAATAAAATAGACTTGCAATACTATATTTAGGAATATATAGATCGCTATGGTGTAGTCTTTAGATACGACTGTATAAAAATCTTTATATGGATACATATATATAAGTACACTACAGTCATTGATATATCGATTAGTGTATCAAATTTCTATATGATCAGTTAAGCGGAAGTATAATAAATATCTATTAGATCAATGAAATATCTATATTATCCTGTAAAATTCTTAATACTTTTAAAAGAATGTAATTGTGGGCAAATATACCTAAGTAAGCAATTAATGTAGTAATTATAATCCTACAACGTGTTTGGAGAAATCCTTTCATTACCGTACAATCTGTCGGTGAACTGAATGTTAGACAAAGTTATTACTAGCAGTTCAATGGAGAGTCTAGTATTAATCATATTTATGAATAACAAATCATTTCGATAGCCCTCGGCTCATGAATGTCTGGAAAATTTGTCAGGCCTCGCATGGTTTCCCTTACGTGTGAATAAACCTCGTAAATTATAGTTATTTTCTCTACAAACATGTCCGAATTGCCGTGAAAATCCATATTTGTAGAAATATCACCCTTATGTATCACTATCAAAGGTCATAATCGAACGAAAGTTATGGCGAATCAAGGAGTTATGTCATAACGCACAAGTACTTGAAGATTAAATGCACCATTACTCAATAGTACTTGTTTGAAGTTGTTTGTAATATTTATTAGGTATTACTAAGCAGATTAATGACTTATAACTATACCATAAACTTAGGTGTAATATGCTAATTTTGTTGCAAATGAAATGTCAATTATCATTGACGTTAACAAACTTATGTTTCCTTCCTTTCTAATATTTTGTTGGATTACACTATGTTTTTTACTATATGTACAAGGTATATTATGGAGCTCCGTAACCCTAACCGTAACTATCAGATATCCGAAATAAAAATCTACCAAAAACCGTAACGGAATCCGATATAAAAAATCGAAAAATCTATATCCAGATTCCCATAACATCCCTAATATCTACAACAAATTTAAAAATATATTTTTCAAAATTTCTACATATCATTTTCATCTTAACATGATAAATTTGCATCGACATGCCCTGTAGCGTTGAAAATGATGAGCATATTGAAATATGCTCAACACATCTTAACACGAATGTTCCTCACGTATAAATAGCGAGGCAGTAGCGAATAACTGCGTGATATAATATTTCAATACAGCTGTTCATTTCAATTTCAGTCAGCTGTCAATAACTCATTTACAAGGCATGTTCACATTAACCAACATACTCCTCACATGCTTCGCTCTGTCTTCACAAACCCTATTTCGATTCACTAAGGTTTGAAAGCCTTCGTCAGTCTATAGATTTCGCATTTCTGCAATCAATCGTTGACATCTAAAATATTACCTGTAATGAATTCACCTTGAGGGATATACGAGGTGGTCAGTGATCAGTCGACTCAATCAGTCATAGATTATATTATTTGTCTTAAGGCGGATTCGCTTATCATAAACAAGCTTTGCTTAGTTTCTCTTCGGGCTTCTAGTAGTTTAAACTTCTAGCATCTAGATAACTTTTTTCGATGCCTATGCATTGTAATTGAAATGATTAAAATTCAGTCATTAATTTTTATTTCATAAAATACAATTGGTCTTGAGCAGATAACCAACATTGACCGATTTCGCAGTTTAGCGCGTATGAACTCACTGACAAGTGATTTATATGTATATTACGATACGTATTAAACAATATTACAAACACGAAGTGGTCTCAGAAGCGTCTATGAATACCAAATAAATTATCATGGCATTTGAAATCAGTAAGACAAACACACGTCTCTATCAAAACAAGGCGAAGTTTCTTGTGTGTTTTATGGTCTACTGTGTTCAAAGCTTAAGCGATGTCATTGATGTATTCGCGGCAAGTTGTACGACCTGCGCATGCGCAGCTGCCTTTAGTAAATATTTGCTACGCTACGCTATGATATGAGCTGCAGTTCATTGAGCTCGATCTATATTTGTGATCATAGAAACTGCACATTTCCATCAGAATTTTATGAATTCACTGCAACCGTTTTTCCTATTTGATGGTATTGAGAAGATTACATTTTCGTAGTTACTAGAATCACCAAAACTGGAACTATTATAAGTGACCTTATTTCGAATATTGATTCATTTTGTATGTACATTTTATAGCAATTCGTGAGAAGGCCTGCAATCATACTTCAAAGATGCCAAAAATTCTTCGAAGTTATACGTTTAAGATTTAAATGGGTTCTGCCCAAAAGACCATTAGCAAAAGGGCGAAGCGCAACGTCAACACGGTCAAAAGCGAATGACAAATTATTCACTTACCACCATTTACCAAGTTCTGTCAAGGAGATTCTGTATTCGTTAAACAATAATCTTCATGCACAAGGACACAAAGTGTAGATTAGGAAATCCGTTCTCTGATGAACGCACTGCTAATTTTGTTCCTCCAAGTTTTTGAAGGCACATGGTGTCTCCGTATTCATTTTACAGTCTGCTGCTATTCTAGGAATAATATTCCACCATATCTCAGTGTATTTTGGTGCAGGTGCCCAGATGTCGAAGGGATCTTATTCATTTTGCTGAATTTCAGCGGGGACGCCTTATGTGCCCGCAATTTGTCTTATTATGTCTCTGTGCGCATCTGTCGGGATTTATTAGCTTCGTTTGCTTTTCTCTTACAACCAGTTATTTATATGATTCTTTACCAATTACCGGGCACTGACTAATTAGTAGTGATCAGCTTAAATCTGAATTTTCGTGTCAGTGTGTTAAGGGTATTTTAGTAAGATCTCCCATTCTTTAACATAAGCTTGTTCAGCAAAATCTTATGTTGTTTTAGTTCGATTTTATTGTTAAAGGGTATTAATATTATCAGATGGCTAAATTTATATATTGAATGTGTTTAAAAATACAGTCGTGTCTTTAAATATGAGGAAATAGACCCAATCCATGGGATGTTAAGTAAAACTTTCTACAATTACCATTAAAAACAGTGAAATGAAGCATTCAGTTTCTACACTTGCCTTAAAAAGATTTTTGGGTCAAATCACAGCGAAGCGTCAAGATGCGATTTTTTGTGCGGTGTCAGGACGTCGGCTTGCACAAAGAAATGCAACGGCGTATATGTTACGATTCTCTCACGAATGCTTCGCCATATGCAGGCCTAGAACTGGGCTCCTGTGCAGTAGCTAACTGTAAATACATAGAAATAGCAAGTTCTAGTTTTGAAATCTTTATAATAAAAGACCGTTGAAATTATTCTGTAGTGGTAAATCTATTGCTTGTTCTGAAGCAAGAGGTTTTTAAAAGCATTTAATACTCAAACGTAATTTTTATCTGCCACAATATTTACACGTATCTATTTACTAATGTAGCATATGATATACCTACTTATATAAAACTATACCACAAGTGCTATGCGAAAGTCTGGTTGAATTTATATAGGTAAATACTTAAAAATAGTCAATTTGCCTGAACACATTAGATGTTAATTATCTTTCTATACTTAAAGTACAAAAAGTTACAATATTTTATACCTATGCCGCTCTATGCATTTCTCTAATCACATTTGACTGCAGATTTATTACTATAGCCTTTTTGCCTCCGTTTGTTTACGTTAAAAAGACATCGTGTCAAGTTACGCAAAAAATGGCCGTAAAAAATTTAAACGCCAATCTGAAGTGTGAAGGTGATTAAGGTACAAGAATATTAGATTATCTTTTATCTTAAGTATTTTGAATGCTTTGAATAATGCAATGATATTGGAGTCTGTTTTTTGTTCCTTTTTATCTGCGTCATGATATATAAATGTAGCACCTATAACCTAGACTATACCTCCTTTTGTTAGAGACATCATAGTGTGTTTGGCTTCAGAAATGGTATTGCTTTTTAAAAGATTGGCTTTATTACTCACATTCGAAGATATTTAAACTTTAGGTAGACTATACGCACGTTTACTTATATCTATTAAGAGATGAATTATTATCAAGCCAATATTATTCCTCCACTGAGCACAGGGGGCCTACCACCATCTCTTAAATCATTATTACTTTAACCTTACATTGAAATTTCCTCTTGTGCAAGGAATAGACAAATTACTCATTCTCTTACTTCACTAAGCGGGAATGAAACAATACTGCTTTTTGGTGATGGTTAAATTAATATTGAAGTAAAATTCTACGGAACTATGATAGTTTTTTAAAAGATGGTGGTAGGTGCTCAGGTCGGTGTCTCAGAATTTGGAGTGTTTCTTGGCGATAAGTTCGCGTTAATCGAATTCACACATTTGAGAATAATAATAAAAATGTTATTTTTTATGTCTTCCATCGCCATTTCAGTGACGTTAATATTAATAAGCTATCTGCACACGTAATAGCAGATCCCCAAAAGGTGGTTACCGATTTCGCTACAGCCCAAACGTTTTTACACCGAACATTTCAAACATTCTACCGGGAACGTTGTTTTCATAATAAACAGCGCGTGTCACATTACAGTGCGGTTCGCTTTACTAGGAAAACAGGGGATTTGTAACTAAATTTCTTTGTATCGGCGCGCTTACATTAACTAATGCCAAATAGAGGAAATGTAATGAATTTATTCACATTTTCATTGGATGCTGGACGTTTATTGCGTTATTTGCTTTGTACTTGGAAGTTTGTAGGTATCTATCCCATGTACCGTAGTAAGGCTGAAAATAAAATTTTGGCTGAAAATTACGTATGATAATGATAAAATAGATTAAAACTGCTTAGCAACAATCATTTGAGACAAATAGTAAAAATTATATATTAATTTAAACAAACCAATAAATTTAGTTGGAAGTTTTATAATCAATAAAAAAAAATGAGATTTAGAAAGAAATTTGTTATAAGTATTTCTAATACTTATTAACATTTAATGTTATTTTGATATGAGATAAAATTCAAAGACTTAACAAAGTAGTTTAATTAACAATCTCGGCATCATCAGGATTTGCATAATTGAGTGAGTAGGTACCTGCTACACAAATTGTTTGAATGGATATCCAATTCATTCCTTTAATAGTTTGTTCGAAAACCTAACGCTCTCTCATTCTAGTATTCGTTTTGTACAAAAATATTTAATCACTTAAGTACAGTGTTGGTAACTACAAAACAGCCAAGTCCCAGCCAAGTCTAGACTCGATATCAAAAGTCGTTAAATTGTATTTTCCATCAGCTGAACGGAGAATCGATGGTAAAAAAAAACGTTGATCGGGAAATATTTAAGGCAAGGTAATATGTATAGATTAAAAATATTAAAATCTTTTCTTTCAATCTCTTTTTGCTAAATATGTGAAATATTTGTAATCCGAAAGTCGCTAGGCAATTCGCTGAATCATATTTAGCGACTAATATCTTATTTGGTTGCAAAGACCATATCAAAAGTCGTCATTTCTAGCGATAAAGTCGCTGAATTAGCAACACAGTTTAAGTATCGAGCTACTATGTATTTCACTTTGAACGTTCTAAATGTATCAGTTTATGGATTGAAACAAAACTGAACTGAATCTTGCTCTGTACTGCATTCTATATAAACAATTCGGTCTGTTAGCGCCCTTGAACTTCATTAATAGTCTGAAGAGGCCAGCTGGTTATAAAAGTTTGGTTCTTCAGACGGTAGTGAACAGATGCGTAGTGAGCGAAATCTATTCATGAACTACAAAAAGTATGGATAAAGTATCTACAGTTGATGATCTTTTCTGATAATTTTATTTCTGTTTATTTAATACGTATTTTATGTACACACAATGTAGACAAAATAAAAGGACATGTAGAAAGAATATTGGACAGTGACAAGGCACTGCTTATTTCTCTAAGATTTTTTTTTCAGCAGACGTGTGACTGGAAAGTAGGTGACAGATTGGTAGATTGGGCGTGTACAAACATAAAGAAAGGAATAGATTACAATGTTAATATTAAATAGACATATACAAACTTATCCATACATGTATACATATAAATAATATAAATAGAGAGACATATAACAATTCTATCTTTCTTAAAAATGTTACTTTTTGTAAACCTATGTATATAAATTTCTGGTTTACGTGAGTTCGTAATTCGTGGTCGTACCTAAGGCTTACGAGAGATATTGTAGCTAAGGGCTTTATAGATTTTGATATAACTGTTTACATTTATAGGGTCATCTCTGTAGTTTTTAGTTATAATTGGACACAGTAGATGCCATTGTTTTCGAGATCCAGGTTTGTTATATATCATTGGAATCCTTGCAGAAATTTTCTTGCAAACAGCAATATATCGTTATATTAATAAGTTAGTTCATTCGTTAGTACGTTAAAATATAATAATATTATTAACCGTGTTTTCTTACAGAACTCTAAAGCTTATAGGTTTCTAAATAATATTTCCGTGAGCGTTAAAGCAAGTCATTATTTTTTTCCACAGTGCAGCATTTTAATTTAATTTAATACATTCTACATCTTTTACCTATATTATAAATTCTCAGTTTGGTTTCAAGAACATTCTATGTAAACAATGCAGCTGCCTATGCCCTTGAACCCCGTTAGGTCTAAATGCGGGCAGAGCTGGGAGAAATGTTTAGTTCCTTAAATAGAAATTCCACTAGACTTTTTTTTCACCGCCGTTTCAGCAACATTCTGTATAAACAATGCAATCTACTGCAAGGAGTGAAAATCTTCTGATCGAAAATTCTTGACATTCTTGACTGTCTTACAAAACGTTCTTTTGAAACAATGTAGTCTCGGGTCACCCTTAATTTCTGGCCATAATTTAACGCTTAATTGACTATTGATACTTTAAATTGTACCGACACTTCGATCATAGAGAATTAAGATAGTATATGTATATATTTGATATAAATTATTTTCAGTCTTAATAAGTGAGGTCAATAGACTCTGAAATGCGATAATACAGTGCTACCAATATTTGATTTGGTTTAAACTTGAAAGGGATTTCTATATTTAAGCTTACCGATGAAACAGACAGGCTACCTGATGGAGATTAAGCACTATCACCTGTGGATATTTGCAATATCAGAGAAATCCCCAATGCATCGCCGGTTATGGAGGAGAGCTCTCTGCAATTTTTCTTAAGAACCCCATGTCATAGCGCTTAAGGATAATAATAAATCAAATAAACATGAGTGAATAAGATCCAATAAAATCCATTACAATTGTATTACTCAAAGCACAATAGAGCAAGTAATGCAATATAACAAATGCAACGCTCTTGAAAACTTTTGGGACAAAAACTATGGAATCGATATTTTTTGTGAGCCGTCTATATGCACCATGACGTCGGTAATAAAGTAAGCATCCTATTCCGCGTCCAAATTTTTTACTAGTCTGCATTGTGTAACTGTAGTTTGTGGTCGATTTAGAACAATTTAAGGCAGTGGTGCTCAAAGTGTATTTACATTTCAGTTGCTTGTTTGTTCGGAAATCAAAAGCGAAGTGATTTTAATATTCACATCACAAGGCACATTATAACAGGAAGAATAATAATTGAGCATTGCATTTATTTCATTTTACATGAATACTACATAATTATTAAAGTTACTAACGTCTTGTCTGAGTTTGACGACATTTTTTTAGTTCTATATGCGTCAATGATGAGATTTTTCAGCTACACAGAAACAAATACATTTCATAATACATTTTTTCTGTAAACATTATTTTAAAAGTCTGAAGTACATAAGTAGGTAAAAACATTTCACATAGAATAAACCAGAGACTTCCGCTGTTTTAAAAAAATAAATAAGAAACTATACGTATAAAATAATAATTTATTTGCAACGTGATTGAATAGTTAAATTCTCTAAGGTTGAGATGTATTGGCGTTCCGAAGTACATAGACCAAAGCAGAGTATTCGACCAATTTTAGATTTTAAAATCGCTTCGTCAACTCAGTTTAACGATCATTATCTTGATAATTGAGACTCATTGGTTTTATTTCACTTTTTTGGTTATTGCTACAAAAACCCAGACAGTGCACTTTAGTTTTTAGATTTGTACATCCTAGTTTTGTTTTGTCTGTCATTTCGAATGTTTAAATTGTAATCGAATCATTATTGATAAATGCTTGACAACGAAAAATATCTTCAAATCAATCGCATCTATTTTATTAATGTGACTTTAAATGAATGTGATCATGTGGTTTATTTTAATCAATCAATTAATCTTATAATCGATCCTCATTTAAACATGTCTTAATATTGGTTTTAAAGCTGTTGTAGATTTCGGGGCATGTTTTTTCGTGTATATAGCAACCACTGCTCAGGGAAATTAGGGGATTTTTTAAAATTTTAATGTTACTACGTGGTGTACATATAATTTACGATTTTATGTGCATATATGAAATATAAATTGTGTTTTTAATTTTCTTTATTATTGTAAGAATAAGAGGTCCTGTTGTTTTTCTTTGTAATACTAGATGGCGCTGCAAACAATACGTTTTTATGCGTGTTTGGAATGTACGGTAGTTGCTAAACGCTGACTGGCAAACAAGAAGTCAAGAGTCAAAATAAATACGGCAGGTGGCGCTGCACTGCAGTACCGTAATTATGTTTGCCTATCTCTTGAGAACGCAAAGAACAGTAAGGTAGCTACTTAGCGACGCCAAGATAAAATGCGTAGTATGTTTTTGTGGGGTTCGTATTTCATATCGATATACAAAGGTATTTATATGAAATTTCGGATCCAATGTGGATAAGGATATGTCAAAAAAATTATACCGGTTTCGGATACGGTTACGGATAGATGATTTTTAAGGAATAGTAAAAGAAAAATGAAGTATAACGAAGTAATGATTTAATGTATTTGCAATCAAGAAACATTTACGATTGTGTCGGCCCTGCCTG
>DWNY01000384.1:0-16832 GCA_018250635.1 Telegonus apastus | reverse complement strand
TCTCTTAATTGGCTTTGTTCGTCATATTTCAAATCAAATTAATGTTTATTATTACTATCTTGTCGCATTGTAATTTATGTCTACTATTTTGTTGTATTGTCATTAGTGTAATTGGAGTGATCCGTGCTAAGTGACTAAAATAAATAAATAAATCAAGCCCTCATACTATTTATTATACTCATAGTTACTCCACACCTACCAGCGTATTCCTATAATCGAGATCTCATTTACGATGGACTTTAGGTGTGAAATGGAAACGACTTCAATAGAAGAGCGTAAAAAAAAGAATTGCATCAAAATGTTCATATCTCAACGAAGAATCGTGTTAAAAAACTTAATTTAACCCTTTATCCAAGATGGCGGAAAATGCATATAGAATACCTTGGTCGACGATTTCAAGATAAGCTTTCCTAGGCTCCCACACGTAATAATGCAAAATATATCCTTTAAAGGAAAGAAAAGTATTAACGCTTTAACAGTTTCTGAAAAAATAAAAAATACTTTGACTAAAAGCACTACGGGTCAAAATAAATTGGATGTCCTAGAAAGATGAATGGGGCACTCCGTGGTTAGGTCAACAAAGGATGAAATGTAACCAGAGATGAGATATCAGATTAACTCTGAGAAATGAGCTCTTTAACCTAGTCGGTTCCGATAATTTCATTCCGATTTGAATTTCATATTTGATAAAGGAGTTCATTTACAAGATAAATCTTTTTTTCAATCATACTGTGTAGGGTACCATACTTTGAGTTGGGTATAATTTAATTGTACAGCTTTCGGTGTTTATTTTATTCGTGTGCTTTGTGCATATACAGAAAATTTATATAGATACCTGAATTGTAGCTATTAATTCTTTACAATATAATATTTTACAGTGTAAGTACACGTAAATCCTAGAACTTATCATTATGTGTTCTAACATAGCCCTGATGCTTCTCGTCTAACTTCATGAAACCTTTTCAGACTTTTAATTAGTAATCAGTTTCTTAAAACAAAAGTAAGTTCTAAGTATCGCAAAACCAAAAACCATTATACCTACGATACTTAGGACATATTTAACAGTGTACAGTCGGAATATATCCTACTATTAACCAAGGAAGAAAACATGCGTAACAAACACTCCACTTAACAGCAAGCATATTGTCCAGCAACCTAGTTAAGGTTTACTTGGTATCGGATTAATTAGATTTACAACTTGACTCGCGACCAAGTTTCCGATTTATGAAAACACCAGATATTTCAAGTCCATTTTTAGTCTAATAAAGCAGACGATTTCTTTCAGAGGCACCGTTAAACGTTATGAGTAGGTATTCCACCTACTTTGTCCCAGTAGTTCCGGCACAAGAATAGGGCTGCGGTATCCCCTGCCTGTCGTAAGTGGCGACCAAAAGGGGGCTTCCGGGGTTGCGGGCGGCAAGAGTGGGAGCTCGAACCGTCCGGCCAACGACCTCGAGAAGGACGACGGCGTGTGTGGTCGCATACCGTTGTAAACACCAGCTGAGGTGAGATGAGCTTAGTTGCTCATCTGGGTGGAGCCCGATGGGCAACGCGCTAAGAGGGCCTCGGTTGCGTTCCTCCGGAGATCCCGGAGTCCTATTTCCAGCGCTGATGACGGCCACCGGTAGAGTTTTAGTGGGTAAGAATCTCACATAACCCAGCGTCGCTCCCATGACAATGGGTACCTTTTGAAGGTTTCCCCCTCGAAAACAAAAAAAAAGGTATTTCACTCTGTGAAAAACTATGTCTTTTTATACAAATTTTCATTGTGGTGTAACTAGTGCCGTCTTTGTGAAGTTGTTTTTACGAGAGAGAAGGTAGAGCAGTAGTGGCATAAATAGAGCCAAGAGCAAATGCATGAAATTTTTACAAATAAAAAGACACCACATGTTATTTTTGCCAACATTCACGGCATCTAAGAAGGCGTTAAAAGTCAATGTCAAAATGCAATGTGCCGTGACTCTAATCATAATGTTAAAGCCTAGTAACACGCAGTAGTTATCCGCGGATTATGTTATCATCACACTACAAACGATACGCAGAAAATATCAATGCTAATCAAAATAATCAGATGTCAAAACTATACCGTGTAAATATCAATAAATTTATGACTTTTAAAGAATTCATAAATAGATACTTAACAGTTGAAATGATGATAAAATGGTTAACTGTAAAATGCACTATGAGAACATGAGCAGATCCAGTTTTAGACTTCAAATTTCACCTCAAATTTTTCGAATTTAATGCGTGTAAACCTTTACACGCATTTAATAATACTAACATGTGTATTTATTTTGGTTGTAATATTTTATTTCCTCGAGGTTTACAATCTTGATGTAAATGAGAAGCAACATAACTAATGTCACTTTTCCACACGCCTGTTGTGTATAAAATAAGCTACAGGTGTTCGTAGGCAAGAGTGACTGTAATATTAGGAGCACGTTGCTCATTTTCCTCTTCTCTTAGGTTAAGTTAAGTTAGAAATCAAAAATAACTCACCGTCTTATCCAGGAGCCAACTCGCCGGGAATATCAACGGCACATAAGTAACCATATACACCATGGACGTCCACGACACCAATGTGCTCGGCACACCATAGTATTTCACGACGATATCGTTTATTATCGTAAACTGTGTCCATTGCAAGGAGTTCGACGCGGAATACACCACGAAGAAAGCCAGCATAACCCACCTGGCTTTGTATACTTTGTACGTGGAACTACTCACGTCCAGAACTAGTCCATCCATGACACTTCCTGATATTTCAAGGCTACTTCGTTCATCACTGAAGAACTGTTTGTGATTCGTTGGTTCCGAAGGATTGTCAATCTCGTTATGTTTCGCTTCAGTCTCTACAGTCATCCTAAATCTTCAAATGATCAAGTACACTAAAGTAAGGTTTTTAGTCTTTATTTTGTTCTTATCCTTAAGCGCTACAGTAGAAACTGCTTAAAGTTATTGATATCACGCAATTGGTCCCACTGTTAGTATTACTTATTAATATCACACAATTGGTCCCACGATAGATAGATATTAATTCGATTCCAGCCTAATCCGTCTAGCTCCACGTTTCACTGCTATTTGACATAATTTATCAGTCTTTTGTACCGCCGTCAATCAGGCGATTTTTCTGTAAGTTGTTTCAAACGGCTATACAATTGATAACTTTATCATTTACAGTTGTAATCGAAGCAATCGGTAATCCATCGGTATCTTCAGTAATCTTTTAGTCTTTATTCCGCCTTTAGAGTTCATTGGCATGAAACCGGATTACATTATGACACTTTTGTATCAGTTGTTAAGATATTTTTACTGCCTCTTTCTCGCATAAATCGATGAAGGTAAAAAGAGAAAAGAATTACATTAAGATACATTACGATTTATTGGTCAACAGGAAGACACTACGGGACCACATTTCACACAATAAAACTAATAAATATACGGTAATATGGAAATTTACAGGAATTAATTTGTGAACCAGGTCGCTATCATGTCGGGCGGTGTGCCACACACGGTTTAACTGAACTGATAACATGAGATAACAAGACAATAACAAATAATGTCACCTATGTGGAATGTTTACTTTAGGTTAATGATAACAGCTGCTATTTTACTAAAAGAGAAGTAAAACTCATTCAATAAATGATACTGATGCGAACCACTTCGCGGGTTATCACCACATCTAGTTACAGTATGCAGAACCCCAATCTCTCTCAAAATTTACTCTTTTATTCTAACTATTATAAATGCGAATGTAAATTTGTTTGTTTGTAACGTCTTTACGCTATAAATACTCAACCAATCATTATGAAATATTGCGTACACATTGCCAGAGGTACAGAAAAGGACATAGACCTTTTATCCTCAAAATATACTTTTGTACTCACCTACTTTTATACCTACGGCCTACATATTGACGAAGGGAAGCTGCTGAAACTAGTAGATTATAAACGATTGAGAAATACGACTTGAGGATAAAGACAGATCCAAAACGGAAATTAGATTTGAAACTTCGGACAAAAATAAGCTTAATGGACGATCGAAATAAGTATGACGAATGTTTGATTAATCATGAAATTCTTACAAAATTTTATATCAAGATTACTAAAACAATTTGAAACAGCTCTTCAATAATGAATAATATATGATTATATAAGGGCAAATATGTCGATCACAAGGATATCTGTTGATTAAATAATATAGATGTACAGATTACTGTTTACAATATTTATTCAACGGATATCTACTTGTCTATTTTATTATCTTAGTCCATTGATTACGATATACCTGATAGAAAAACTATGACAAGCCAGCCAATGCGGCCATAATCCCTCAGAATCACTGCTAGAAAAAGCCTCCCCCAAAAGGTTTTTGTCGTAATCACACTTAGCCATGTCTGCATAAATCACTTAACGTATAATATTCCTTTAACGACAACCTTAGCTGAGAAGCAGAAATGTAGCTCCAGTGTGAAAAACGATCGGTATTTAAATTGCAAAGTGAGGTGAGAAAACAAATTTAGAAAGATGGCGGCCAATATTTACAGCATTCGCATTTCCTGCAACGTCTGAGATAAATGATTACACCCGATCCTCGACTCATTGCTGAACGAATTCGTCTTAAAGTAATAGTTGCAGATTAAGACAATATAAATACTATTACTCTCTTCGTATTAATTTTAATCTAAAGAATACAGTAGGAACAAAATTTTACAAGGCATTCCAACTTAAACCGTATATGTGACACCGCATTTTAAAACTAATATCAATTTTCAATGAAATTACAACTGTTCCAGTGCAGAAAAACCTTACAGAATTGAGCAATTGAGCATGAAAGACGTAATGATTAATGACACACAATTTTGTTGACTGTCTCGTAGATTATTTAGTATTTTACGTCAAAGTTAATGTTAAATTCCCAACAATTAACTGTATTTTTATGTCGACGGTACGCAGCCAGAGACGGTAGCGCTTTCAAACAGATATAGGCGAGTTTGTAAAATGAAATGGCGCGATGCTAAGCGACTAATCTTTCCGCTCTATTTGTGAGACATTTCTTAGTCTTCTCACATCTAGGTCTTTTCTTAAAGATTTATTGAGAGCAATCGTCTTTGAACTATACTTCATTGATAATAAAGAAGTCAGTCTACTTGAGATCATTTTATAGTCTCATTGAGAGTGAACTGACTGTTATCACCTTAAGCCTGATAATGTGCGAGACGTTAAACATAACTTTATTTATTGTAGATGGGACATCTACCTCGCATCGCTTTTGAAGACATCAACATGCGTAGAAAATATAAGAGGTCACTTACTTGCATGACGAAGACAATCTGAAAATAAAAGCACTGGACCGACTAGGATTAAAGGAAATATGGGAGATCTAATATATCCAGAAGTTGATGTAGTAAAGTATAATGACAAATATAAGACGATAAGTTTGTCTAACATTATGAAATTCTAGGAGAGCTAAAAAAAGAATTGGACATGTAACTTTGATGAAAACGGTAAAAAAATAATCGTTACGACCCATTATATTGTTATATCAGTTAAATGTAATTTAAAACCACATGAACTCTGATCACTTGTCAAAGACAGTCAATAGCTGGTTTCCTATGGCAATATTAAAAGTATACTTTATTATGGATAGTTTCCCTTTGCTCCTTAAAAGCAAGCATCCAGCATACCGTAAATACTTATCATTCCGGACCCAGCCCTTTTCCACTTTAAACAAATTCTTTTAATCTAAAACTCCTGCCTTAACTGAAATATTAAACCTAATTTATGGACCGGCGCGGTCGTTGTAACATCGAGAAATCTCGTAAAGACCGTGTTTTTTTAATCTTACCATTTTTTGAAAAGGACTTTCACTATTTTTTTTGAAGCAGTGTTAGTCAAAGGTAGAATCTCAGCGTTTTAATTGGGGATCCAGGTTTTTACACAGACGCGCGCAACTCAATTTTTCAAAATTATTTGCTTATTACAATTTAATTATCACTTGCTTAAAAAGTGAAGGAAAAACATCACGAGGAAACCAGCATGCCTAAGAGTTCTTTAAAAAACGTTCTCAAAGGGGGTGTGAAGTCTACCATTTCGCACTTGGCCAGCGCGGTAGGCCATGGCCTAAGCTCCTCTCTGAGAGGAGATCCGAGTCCTGCCGTGGCATAATAATGGATTGAACCGACGGCTTTCATTTTACTTATTTCAGAGGTAATCAATTTCTTGGTACATTTCTATTGTTGGTTACTTCTAGTAGGTATATTTAAAGATAAATATGTAAAAAAACGGTTTCTACACTCATAGCCCGACAATAGGATTTTCTCCTGTGTCGTGGGTGCCATGGAAACACACAAAGACGAATACAGAAACACCCAGACCCAGAACAGAAATCTAAACTCATCATTCAGATATCTGTCAGGTCGGGGATCGAACCCGGTACCCACTGCGCGTCAGACCGATATGGGGACCGCTCCGCCACGCGGGTCGTCAATCCATTTTGACTATCCAAATCATCAAAGATAACAAGCTTGTTTAGGGTTCCTTATTTACTCCGTTTACGTTTTTACGCGTTCAGTTTCAGGGTTGTTTTAACCAACTTCAGACAAGGCCACACTCTCGTTTGTGATAAGAAAACACCTTCATTACGCTTCAATATTTTTCTCGTAGTCTTTGTGTAACTACATTTTCTTACGGCGTTACGATATATGAGAAATGCAGAACTTGTTTCGCCATGTGAAAAATAATGGATCTACTTAGTATCATGTCAACCGTCGTCTCACATAGAAAAAGCACTACCGTAAGAGACCCGCTTGAACCGTACCTAAATCCATATCTGTATTCAAATGACAGCGGAGAGAGCAAAGTAGGAACAGTTAGTATAATAAGCAGTAGTTGAACTACATATCGATTAAATGATCGACGCGATATACGCACTGAATTGGAAACGTTTTTATTGATAAATGGAATGAAATCTGAAACCAATACGTGGGCCTTGCAACAAGAGAATCAAAAACACAAATAATCATCAACTATTCTGAACAGTAAAATATAATAATTACAATGTTTTCTCAAAGTTTAGAAGAAAGATAGAGGAGGTACAAGGCGATACTACGCGGGTAAAAGAATGAACAGAAAGCAAATTGTAAATAGCACCAGAATTTTGACAAGTAGCTTGAAGAGGAAATCAAATTCGATATACTTTTAAAACTTTCTGGTTCAACCAATAGGCACGGAGGTAACTAATTGGCGTAACAAATTAATTTTCACCTTATTTCTATTCCGCACTTAAAACCCGTTACAGATATCAAAATATCATTGGTATTGTGTTTCACAATATTATTTTCACTTCATGTAGCAAGTCGTAGAAATCGCATCTATTTGCATGCGCCCTACCTGCGCACACGCATCTGTTCTGTTTTTTTCACTATCGCCGAACAATCAACGTCTTGCATATTATTCCTGTAGCATTCGTTTATCGTTTTTGTTACCTTCAAACCTGAATAAGGATTTTTTGAAGATTTATTGCGAAGCGTGCATCGTAGTCCGAAAACTAATGGCGTAGTATTGTGATGCGCAACGGTTTTGTGATACTTGCAGTTTTTATTTTCTTTATTGCACGTGTACTGATAATGCACAGGATTAAACGAAATATAAAAAAGAATAAAGATATTGTAATGACACAAAGCATGTTATTGAACCTCATCGACCACGTGAAGGCCTAGCAAAATTGCTTATAAACATATGTAGATATAGAACTTGAAAGTATGATTCATAATTATAAAATGCAGTCTGATTCAAAGCGCGGTACATTGAACTATTTCTTCTTTGTTTAAGTGAATTAGCTTGGAAAGTGTTTTTGATTTAAGTATTTTTTTGCTCTGAAATCACTATTCTGTCTGGCTTTGCTGTACTTTTACTTTGTTTTTTACTATCTCCATGCAGCGATGGCCGCCGAAGACGTAATTAATGCTAATACATAATTTCTCCTGCCCTGCGGAGCGGTGAGAACGGGTTCCACGTGACCTTTGCTAGCATTCGGTGCGAGCTGCCGCTAAAAAAGTGGAATTGCAACTATCCTGACACATTTCTTTCGAATGCTTTGTTAAAGGATTTACCGTAATAGTATCGCTAAGTCTCACTTCGTTAAAGTGTTCTTATTATGTTATATGAGTTACAATAAAACTGCCGTTCAAAGTAGCTTTACTAAATAAACTAGCATCTAATGATGTCTTGCTATCATATCTACAGTATTATCTGGAGCCCTTAGTATAGGTATGTTTTACAAACTTCATTACAAATTATTTTAATGTGCGAGTATCTCGAGGCTTTAAAAAAAATAAAAATTAATTCCTTGCTGGTATTTATTTATAATGCGTAAAGATGTAATTATTATCTTATGCGTGAATATTTTTTGTAACACTATGTGAATTTGTTTGTTGTCTAGGGCCATTAATTATGAAGCATACGCCGAGTAGTCTGCGAGCTCATTTTATAAACAAATTGTTGGCAAGCAAATATAATAACAGAATAGATATAATTAAAATATGCTAATTAATGTTTTATTTGGGTGTATATCTGCAGATCAAAGCGGTGATTTCAAGATAAGCAGAACATGCAAAAATATTATAATTTGCATTAAGACTTTATTGCGGGCGTCGTGGGTATGTAGGAACATTTTTTTTAAGGTTTACTAGGTCACATTGCGAGGACACCACTGCTACAATGCTTAAATAGTAACATTATTTGAAGACGTAGCGAATATCTGAAGGATGCCGGTATATCAAACAGATATCAAGCCCTAGACGTCAAAGTACAACTTACATTCTGAGTCGATGTATCAGTGTCCAAAGCTCAAACCGATTCTCCGTATTACTAAATAAATAGCATGTTGATGCAAAAAAGACAAATTATACATTTTTCCACCGCCAAAATCATATCTAATATATATTCAAATTAAAATTCAAATTAGATCTGATTTATAGTGTGTGCATAGTTCGAATGTTCCAGACTCATGTTAATTTTTATATTTACATATATGTAGTGCTTACTTACAGGTTTTTTTGCGCGTACGCTATCAGACTTTTAAGTATGTAACTAAGTAGTGTAATATAAGTTTTAATAGTTAAAAGGTTTATGACTATTATAAGTAGACTGGTGGCTCCAAATAGCATTAATTAATTAATTATAAGGTTCTTACCTACCAAATATACTGAGACAATAAAATAAATAATTTAAATAATATACGACTCGACTGAAAAGCCCGGAACAAGAATGGGGACAGAAAAATAAAATAAAATATCCAAGTTAAGTACCAGGCGGGACCCATTAATTTTATTCCGATTATAATTTGTAAGTGGGTCGCGACTTCTACTAAACTTCTGCTTTCGCTTGCTGTAACCTTTTTTAAATCCCACTCCTGGTGACAGGTCTCTTCCCACAACTGGGATACGCTTAGAGCTTATGCCACCACTCTCCTTTGAGGCGTGTTGGTGGATAGGATGCAGAGTTTGCAAACCTCATATTAGACCTCCGAGAAGATTTAATGACTCCTATCCGATAATAACAACCGGATCTAACGGTCTAACATGTCCTCGAAGCACGAAAGCGCGAAAAAAAATTTGCCCGCGCGCATTCATCCACCGTCCGCGTCCGAAGCTGCTTCTTAACTTTGTTGATCGATTGAGATCTACGTTAGCCGCGGGGTTTCGCGCACCTCACGATTACGTAAATTTACACATTTGTGTATCAAAATTTTACTGCTGTCACTTACTATACTAATAGGTTTTGAAGAGAAATAACCGTTCGCACCACAAGTCATTACATTGCTTCACGTTACGTCCAATTTCTCGTAGTTGCTATATTTTGTAATAAACATTCAACAGTTCTGGTCGACACTCATATAAATCTCATGCGGAACTGGGTCGCAGTCATTTTGAATATGTTATGTATTACTTAGAGCAAAGGTTACATGACATGAGTAAACCCTAACTAGGTACATTTTACCTTACTATTTAATTCAATAGCTTATTATATTTCTTTACTTGAATTTAATTCAGGTTGAGGTAATAATAGGTATAAGTCCTACCTACTCTTTGAATGTAGGTCTAAATACCAGGGTGGATTCGTAATTGTTGGCAACTTTATCATATTAAAAAAAGAAAACATCTGTAATATAATTTAGCGTTTTCAGTATGTTTTTTTGTGAATATTTAATTAATGTGTCATTAAGTCACGTTTATTATATATATATTTAGACTTAATTAAACATACTTTTCAAAATACTCATTAGCCAGTCCACTGACTAACACAGTCTAGTCATAAAAAAACCTACACCCAGAGGCATTGTGACTAAGTTTTATCTGCATATCTGTCCAAAAGATTGTAGTCAAAATTCACATATTTTTTTCAAAATCATCGGTCATGGCGCACCTCCGGGACATCCTGAATTTTTGGTTCTCGGAAGTTTAGCGACGCGCTAGTGCATAGGAATAGTGAAATTTATGGACGCACTTAGATCGCAGATTGCGTCGCCGTGAGTGCCCATGTGAAAAGGTTTGCGTGCTGGAACACACTGCACACGATACTGCACCATATTTTCTATCACCCAATCCCTATTTTCCTACGAATAGTGCGAGCAAGCTTAACAAAGGATTTGCATACGTTGTGTCGGCGCAATTTTTTGCCAGGAAGCTTTTTGTCCAGGTTTGGAATCCGAAAATCAATCATTGGAACCTTTAGAAATCGCAGCCGTCGGCCTCGCTCCGTCAGATTTTATTACCCACCGCCAATTAAATTTCGTTGGAAAAATAATTCTTTAAAATGTCAGCTAGGAGTAAACGGATGGAATAAAATGTTTTGAAATATTTCTTTTGGTTCATAGTTTGATTTTATTAAGTAGGCGACCTTACTCACGGCATACCTATGTACATACATATATGGTGATATAAGTTTCGAATTATGATTGTATTTTAAACTGACAATTTATTAGGCACCGTGTGGATGATGGTCTGGATGTTATTAAATGAGGATAGGCAATAAAGTTGTACTTTCACCAACTTAACAACTCGAAGATCTTACAGGCATTGGATATCTTAAAGGGATAGCTTTCTTGTAACTTCGTTAAAACGCATGCATACACAAATGCAACCTTTATTACGTGCATGCTAGGATTGATTTAATACACCTAATGTTACTTAGAGGTTCCATACAAACACTTACTCGCATTCTCGAGTTACTACAAGCTGAATTTATAATGGCTATTAATGCACCCATTGATACTAATGCATGTTTTTTTAAAGTCAGTCTTGCTGGAACTTACATTGTTATATGTGCATAAAGTTCAATATAAAAATAAATGGCAGGTTTTCAATAATAATCGCTAATCAGCCAGCTTTCTCCGTACAGTCCACCGCACAGCTTGACGACTCCAAATAAAGGCCTTCGTTCCGTGCATATTCATATCTCTTGACCGGTGTATTTTTTGCAAGCCAGGTAGCATATCTCAACACGGCTACAGTGAGCCTTGTTACCGCGCAGTAGGGCACATGTGGAACTATGTAAATGTTATTGTTCGCCAGCTTACCTGAGGCTGCCGGTGGCAGAGCCAACAATAGGAACAATGCTCGCCGCTAACGATGTCGTAAACCTGCGACACCCAATTTGCATGCGACCAGCCTTGCTGTAACATAAGCCTTCCTACAGAAATTTGCTACATTTTCGTACTTTTTTAAAATTTAAAGTAGCCAACGAATATTTAGTCGTCTTGCTGTCAAACGGCGTCTGCCCTCCGGGGACATATGTAAAAAAACTTAATATAGCACATATAGCATTTGTACCTAAAGTCTCCGAGGATTACGACTACGTGACATCGTTGAGTTGCGTTATAGTGCTAACTCAAATGAGTATAGATTGACCGCTGAGGTACCGCCGACACACCTCTTTCCGAAGGAAATGGTTGCCGACTCACTTTCATATGAGGCGACCGTCTTAGACATAGAAAGTAGTTGCACCTGTGATTGACTTCTGATAGAACCCCTGTTACTTACGTATGTCCGTGAGCGGCAGTGATTACTTTGAAGTATCAGGTGGACTGCACGTTCGTTTGCCATTTCAACCTTTAGAAAAAGGATTCAAAAAGATCACTTGAAGCTAATACATTGCCGATATGTTAGCTTAGCATGCGCTGTATGCAAGTGAACCAGTGGCGGTTGCATAATCTGTGGCGCACGCAAATGCGCGCTGAGCGGCCGCGCGCTGCGCACGCACTTCCGCGACGCTCCACATTGCCTTACTTTTTTCTCCTGCACCATTATGAAGTGTGTGTAAATAGTTTTGAAATTAATGTTATTTATATGCAAAAACTCGGTTCACGCTTATAAGGTGATATGTAAATAGCGTAACCCGTCTATTTATTTTTCATAATAATATGGCTTGGTTGGATGAGAACTGGCTGTTCTAGAGTATGCAACAGACTTATCAAAGTACGCGTAAAAATATTGATCTAGATTCGATATCTTAGTTTTGTACATAATACCTATAATATAAAATCATAGGTAAATAAGAGACGATGCGTATTCGATATTTCGTACAAATATTACTTTACTATTTTTTAGTATAAAATTTCAGGTAGGCACCTACTTACACTTATGATTTGTTCTGTTTATTCTTCTTAATACGCAAGAAAATCCTATACTGAAATGTAAGGTAGGTACATACAATTATATGAATGGTTGGTTGCTATAAATCGCGGCCGCGGACGGTGGCTCTTATTCAGCCGTTTGGTAATTGTGCGACGCATTCCCGCGCGACGCAAAAAGCGGCCGCTTGCCTGGGAACCTCTGCAGCGGACCAAGGTTCCACTGCGCCTACAGTTCAATCGAAACACTTAAAACTTTTTCTTATTCAACACTCATAACTCAAACATACTGTTTCAGTTTCGTAACGTAATTTATTTACATACCAAACGCTGTTGCCACTTGTTAATTGTTTAAATTAAAATTAAGTGTTAGAACATAAACATTTCTTACGTTGGAACATACATAAGATGATAATTTTACAACGACGTGTTGCATATTTTTATGAACGGACAATAAAAAAACATAGTTAACGTATAATTAAATCAGATGTGTAAAAAGCAGGTTATATAAAATTAGTGCTTAATTTTGCAACGTTCCAATGTAAAACAGGAAAATTAAAAAAAAATAAGCCGAGACTTTGTAAATATCCATGCAAAGCGAACTAGTAGAGACTGGAAACATCCGTTATAGTTTGAAACGTTTGAACTTTCGAATGGATATCATAATAGACATTGGCCCGTTAGTGCGGCGGGGATGAGCGCTAGGAATAGTAATCAGCCCTAGGAGCCCTAGCACGAGAGGTCCCGTTAGCCAGTCTGACATTTGAGCCGGCGCGGGGTGCACCGCTCGGGGCGGGGCGCGCTCGCCACTCACCACTCACCACTACCACTCGGCGCATGGACTCGGGTGAGTGCATTGTTATACCTGTCTCTCCACTCTACACCCTTAACTTTTGACCTGCGTTAACCTTTCATAAATTTATGCGTTTGAAGCCAATTGGCCCATGCGTCTGTACAATTGTCCTATAATAATACAAGCCTCCGCCGGCTCTGCCCTGAGTCGCTAGAGTCGCCTGTCGTTGAGCCGTTCAAATTTTGAATCCTAGATATTTTCGATTAAGAAGGAAAAACAATATATGTTTAATTCTTCTAATTTTATACGTGGGTTTCGTTCGGTTAGTTTCGCAGTCTTCAACATTGCCAGACAGACAAGCAAATATTTTAATAACAGGAAAACATTATCTGAGGCAAAGAAATTATTAAAAATAGGCCTGTGTGATTATTATAGAATTTATTTTAAAATATCGGACAAATGCTTATCTTTTATTTTATTTAAAATGCCGATAAACCGATTAAGTCTTTAAGTTCCTACGCCAATAATCTGTTTGTCCCTCTAAAAGGTAGTTTTGCAACATACTACTGTGACGGTTCACCACACAAAAATGTGTGTTATGTATGAGTATGAAATAGTAAAGTAAAATTATGTAGAGGTCCCTACTACGTAAACATTTTTTGTAACGTTACAAAACTTTTGCTTCATGTACAAAATGCGTAAACAGCGTTACAATTACAAACAAGAATCAAATTTGGTTTGATCACAATATATTTAATGTGAAATATTTAAAACCTACCATTATTTTAGAGTATTAAACTCCTAAATACCTACGAATATAAATATTGTGTAGTGCACCGGATTTTATGTATCGTAGTGCCATTGTAAATGTGGAATAATGTATTGCTGATCGGTGTGTCACAGCGAATGATGAACTAACCTAACCTAACCTACGTAATGATACCGTTCACCAATCAATGATTTGATTTTTTCATAAACTTACTATTAAATAACTTATGATAGTTGTAGTTGTCAGTTTTAAATAATTCAAGTACCTTAATATATACATTTTCATTTTTAAATATGTCAATTAATATATCTATATTATCTAAAACAAGTATTATCTAAAAATACAATCTATGATGCGTAACATGCAGTTTAAGAATATACTTTATTTAAAAAAATAACGGTTTGTAACAAAGGTTGTTAATTAGAGTAATAAACAATTTCTTCCTCACAAGACATAACTTTCCTTAAAAATATTGTAAAATAACACTTGTTTTATTTTTTAACAAGCTTTTTGTTTATAATTACATTTCTCTGAATTAGGAGCACCCCCAAAAAAGCAATTACCCGCCATTGTGGCGGGGAAAGCAATCGCGACAAAAAATGATTCGGATTGCGACGTGCGGTAAGCGCGCCACTTTCTAATTTATTGCCTCCACTGAGTCCAGCCGACAAAACGTTTAAAAAGTCCCAAATAATTCGGAAAGCAAAATTGCACAACCCGCCGTTAACGAGAAACAATTGCGCGACCCGCTGTTACGGTGCGGCAATAAAAGAAAGCTATTCATTAGAATATTCATTTACCTCTAGGACATTACCTTTTTATTCTTAAAAACGGTAAACCAGGCGCAGTCGTAAAACCCTCTTTTACGCAATAACGGATGAGGATTTGGTTATATTGTTTCGAAGTTTTAAGGCACTTTAAAATTAAACGATAGGTATTTGGCATACTGCTGCCGCGCGACTGCGGATCGATTGCCCGGCACAGGGACATCTTATCAATATGAGAAGCAGGGACACTTAACATCAGTTGGGCTATACACCTATTCGTTGGCTACTTGTATTATATAAATACAAAAACATTTAAAAAAATGCTTTAATACAATAATTTCCTGATGGGTTTTTTTGTTATGTTATGAGTAGCACAGTCTTCACATTGTGACCTTTTGAGATGATCCTAAGTTTATTAAAAACAATTAGTAGTAATGTAGATACATGGTCAAAATAGGAAGTATGATGATGCATATTCGAATATGAAATCCTATGACCACTGTGTCCCTGGAGCTTAAATGGTCATTTGGGACGACATTCCCGCAAGTATTTATTCCACAAACACATTCTGAAGTTGGAAACCACATCGCTTATTCTGGAAACAGCAAAAATGACTACTTCGAGAACCATGACACCGATAACACACAAATATGTGCCGACAAACAAACAAACAATGTTTAACAGAAAATGTTAGGAATATTGTAGGAGGTGATCTCATCTATGGAATATAAAAAAATGTTATTTCGGTACTTCAATTATATATTTTATTAAGAATACCGTTTTGAAAACCGTTTAAAAATAGTTGTGTTTTAATAGAGAGACGTCGAGGCTTCCTGACTACCTGAGATAAGCTCTAGTGAATAGGGTACCATAAAAGAAAGCTATTCATTTGAATATCATTTAAAAATATTGCGTAGTTTATTGCGTCTTTAAAACTGTAAACTGCAATTGAGTTGTAAAACACATAAAGAATAGTTCGAAAGTTCGCACTCCGTGACAGCTCGAACGGGATGCATTAACACGTAATACGTTTTAACCTGTCCTGCGACAGGGGACGTAAACATTTCTCGGTGCAATTTATTTGTCGCCGGAGCCGGGGGTGGCGCAGTAGTTTATCGGGGTAACATATGCACGAGCCCTGACCTTTCGGTCCCGTTGCGGGCACCTGCGCGGACGTTAGGGTCCCGCTACTCGCGACACGCAACCCCTAACGGAATGCTATCGCCCCGTCTATCTTACAACTCGCAATTTCTGTCCGAATAATTAACACTCACATTTTTATGCAATTACTACCCTCTAATGATACCCTGGCGTAATTGCGACCTACTCGTCCCATACGAATTCCTCAACATAGTTACATTGAGTTTGAAACATGAGTGAATTAAAATTAAAAGTTAGTCATTCCTGTTTAGATTGCGAAAACCCAGAGTAAATGTAACTCATTCACTATTGTACCCGTTATTGACATCGCACTGCGCTCAGTACAAACCAGATACTCAACGATATTGTGAAGTAGTGCTTAACGCGTCTTTACTTATTCGGATAGTTCAACAATAAAGTCACACAATATCCATTAAGGATGTTGCTTATTATTCGTGATGAGATAACGGAGCGTGCACCGAGACCGAATCAAGCAGTCACCTCGGAGGTGATTGCCGCGGTGTGATTTTATGGCGGTGGTATCATTTTTATTATATTACATCAATACGTCGGCTTTATAATGTTGCGGCCCGAATGTGGTCTAATCGTGCATATCTCGACAGCTTATTACAGGGAGCGCTCGGCGAACTGCCCGCTATTACGCACCAACATGATTATTAGTGAAATGGGCGCGCGCCGGTACTGCGCAGTGTGGCGCGGCGTGGCTCAG
>DWNY01000383.1:0-16853 GCA_018250635.1 Telegonus apastus | reverse complement strand
AATAAGAATGGCTGTATGGTCATGGCCGTAAAACTATTTTAAGGAAAAAAAGTATCAAGTGTCAGCGTAATCAAATCAACAAGTTTTGACAAGACAACCGAGTTAAAAAAGCGCTAAAATAAATTTCTATATTTTTACACAGCAAAAATTTATGAAAACATAAGATAAAAGGAGCAATTCGTACAATGTGTAATAATTGACACGAAACAATGGAAGAAGAGAGTTCGTATTGTGACATTAATGTTTCTTAGGTATGTTATTTATTCCGTTGTACTACTAACGCTTATGATTTTAGAATTGCTACGAAAGAAGAAAAAGGCATTGAATGGGAGTAACAGGCGTGCTTTGGCCGAAGCTTGCAACGACCTAGCGACGTATTACTACAAACACGCGCGGTACTGTGACGCTCTTGAAGAGTACAAAAATGAGGCTTCGACATGCAAGGAGCTCGGCCTTCGCATGGAATGGGGCACTTGCAACCGCATGATGGGCGAGATGCACATGCTGTTAGCGGAGTTCGAAAAGGCCCTGAAGTATGAAGAGAGACATTTAGGTGAGTACGTTTGGTACAATGCTATTTATATTTAAAAGTTAACTCAAAGACAAATGTTGTGTATATCAAACATTAAAAATAAATGTAGATAAAACAATAAAAGCTTCATATTGTTTGTAAAAATAACATGTAAGTTATTGAAATGGTTTTGCAGTAAGTCTTTAAATAGGTAATTAAACAAGTATTTAAAAAAACATATATTAACTTAAAAAGGTTTCGTGATAACTATATTTGATTTATTAAAATAAGGATAAATGCATACACATAAACTTTATTATAAGTATAATAGCAATAGCAAGATTGTGAATTAAATGTAAACTCTACTTAATGCCTAAATTAAGTGTAATTGTTATATAATTCATTAATTTTAGCTGTGGCAAAGGAGCTGAACAACTTAGTAGAAGAGCAAAGGGCAATGGCGACACTCGGACGGATATATCTACTGCGTGGCCAGAGCTCTAATGATGACACAGAGGCTAAGACTTCACTTACTGCTGCAGAGAAGGCCTTTATGAAGAGCCTTGTACTTTGTGAAAAGTATGTCTGTCTAATCTTATGATGTCCTAGTATCAAATTTTTATTTAATATTAGGGGTGAATAGTACTTAGATGTAATAAAATTATAGTGGCCATACAAATACACATTTTGTATGTACTAAGTGTCTAAGCTATTACAGTTCAAGAGATAGTCCCTGTGACAAGTGGACAGGCGTACAGACAGATAGATAGCGGAGGCTTCTTAATAGGGTTCAGTTTTTACCGTTTGGTTAGAGAACCCTAAAACAAGATCTACTACTACCCCTCGTGCAAATCTGTAATTGATCCAATGTCACATTGAAGTCCTACCTGAGATCATTTGAAGACTCATAGCGCAGTAGAACGGCAAAGCACTTGACATACCTAGTTGTTGGTAAAAAAGCTCATAGATAATGTTAACAAGTCTGTGAAATCATGCTAGAAATTAATAAAATTGACTTGTATATAGTTTGACTAATGTATTTAATATAAAGTATTGTATTTGTTGGCTTTGTAATTACCAATTTAATCCAATTTAAAGAATGAATATATTGCTTAAACCAATTCAGTTTGTTTAAGTCCCTTCAAGTCAGCATTCACTGTTTGAACCATGAAACTGTGCATGTTCCTTTAATATATAATGGGCATAAGAATATGTATAAACTTTCTATCTACAGATTAAATGGTAAGATCAACAAGACTGAGCTAATGGACATGAGAGCCCGATTGCTTCTCAACATAGGTGTTGTACAAGAACACTTGGGTTTTTTGGACAAAGCTGTTGATTGCATCAATAAAGCCATAACTATATGTACCAGCCAGGATCTGTATGAGGTGTTGCATAACTGCTATATGACAGAGGGTCTCTTACACAGTAACAAGGAGAAAGATTACACTAAGGCGCTCAGTTGCTTGAATAAGGCTTTGGAAGTTGCTAGCAGATTGGAAGACAAGGTGAGCTTAAGTTTCTACCTATATGTATGTCAAAATAAACCTACGGCTCTGATGGTATGTGGATTTGTGAGTAAGTAACTGTATAAGCTCCATAGAGGATGTTGTACCGCTGTTTGACCATAACTGCATTTACACGCTTTGTTAGTTATGATATATAAGATAACCTTCTCAATATTTAAGTGTGGTAAGCATAGGTTTCAAAAAAAAACTCCAGGATTTTTTTTTCAGGAACCAGAATATTCCTTTGTAATTGCCTGTAGCTGCATAATGTTCATTATTGGTTTTATGCTCTCACAAGCATACAAGTATATATTAGAGCTAAAATATGGAATCCAAATACTTGATTATGAATACTAGATTTGTATTAGGGGCAATACATAAATTACGTCACACGAATTTTAAAATTTTTTGACCCCTGCACCACCCTTGTCACAGCTGGTCACATTTGTAAGACTGTTCCTCCTAGTGTAATGTCTCACATATTTTGCAATCGTACACATTAAAATTAATTATTAAATGTATTATACTTTGAAATGTCACGAAATTCAGAACACCTCTCCACCCCTTGTCACACGATTTTATATTACATCAATCCCCTACCTCCCCTTTAAAGTGTGACATAATTTTTGGATGAACCCTTATGTAGATACTACTAGATACTACTAGATTACTAGTAGATACTACTACTAGATATAGGGGCATGTGTATTTTATTGGTTGTAGTTGTGGAAAAATTTGTATACCCTTATTATTTACAGATATTAAACATTATTTTGTACAAAATATTGCAGGTATTGAAAACATGCGAAACTCTTTCATCCAAAGCAGACATTTTGTGCAAGATGTCTGACTATCAGAGTGCTAAGCAGGTGCTTCTTAAGGCGTGGAAAATGAAAACTCCTGATGAGGAAGAACGGGATACTATAGAGTCGAATTTGAGAGTTGGTAAGTGTTAATAATGTCTTAAGATCATCATTTGGCTTGGTGTTCACTTGATTTTCCTTATTTATAATTTCTACAACCAAATGTGATGTATTTTCAATATAAATCAAGTCAAGTCACCCATTTTTAAATTTCTTTATGCTATGTTGTTACATTTAATTGTTGATCTACTGCCATACAGATTGTTAAGCCCTATTCTTACATGAAACCCTAAAATCATACATGAAACCCTAAAATCAGTGTGAACACATTCACCAACAGATAAGTAGACAATATCATTTATTTGCATCAGACGCTATTGGTTCAAATGTATCTTTATCTTTTCTCAAACCTGGGCTATGATATAATACAATTAACAACAAATTTTCAACCGACAGTTGCAGCAATGTGTTACACAGAAGATCTCATCATATCAACGGACCCATCCGATCATATCACATTTAAAAAGCTCTACGAGAAACTTGGTGATGGCGCATGCCACTTGAAGAACTATGCTGGCGCTGTGGACTACTATCAAAAGATGTTGGACCATGCGGTGTTGGCTGGGGACTGTGGAAAGAAGCTAATTCCTATCTATGTTAGGTTGGTTGAAACACGGTTGAAACTTGATGAAGGTGGTAGATTTCTTTGTGGTTCGACTCCGGCGGCACCATCGTCACCGCAAGATGCCTAGGGATTGATGCCATATCCATCCATCCTTCAGCATCTTGCATTCATTCGATACTACTTGATAAGCTGACCAGGCGAACGTTGTTTTGCCATTTGTATATTTTAGAGGTTTCCCGGGTTCGATCCCCGGCCAGGCAGATATTTGAACGATGAGTTTAGATTTCTGTTCTGGGTCTGGGTGTTTGTGTATTCGTCTTTGTGTGTTTCCATGGCACCCACGACACAGGAGAAAATCCTAGTGTGGGGCTATGAGTGTAGAAAGCGTGTAGAAAGCGTTAATATACATAGGTAGATTAATATTAATTGTCATATAACCTAATGCATCACATATATTCATAGTATGTAATAAATAAGTTTATGTACTCAATGAAAGCAAAAATTGTGGTTTAATTGTAACCTAAAACAACTGTTTCTCGTGTAATTTATATTGTAAAATAAATCATTTTCAGCTTATATCAAACCTATAAAGATATGGGATCCTACTACGAAGCGCTGGAGTATTACCACAAAGAATACGAGTTAATTAAAGACATCCCAAAAGAAGCATTCACAACTCTTGCCAACATAGCCGAAGTTTGTTTCTTGGCCAAGAAACCCTATGACCAAGTGGAGAAGGCTTGCTACGATGCTAGGAACGCTGTGAGTTCTTTTTTTATTATTGGGGTTAAATAACGAGTATGTAAGATTGATGGTAAGTAGCCAGTGCAATCTTTATAATCAATCCCAGATAAGGTCACTTACGAGAGGTTAGCCACAAATGCGTTGCTACCCTTTAGGACAACATTGGGACCCGTCGGATAAGTATGCCTTCCTTATCTTATCAAACCAGAACACAGAAACGCTTAACATTGCTGTTATTAGGTGGTAATTAGTGCGACGGTGGTGTGGTCTACCTTCTTATATGTATAATGCTTTGAAACCTTTGAGTTTAAAAGTTTCGTATGTCATTAATCAAATGAATTTATATTTTGTTTTTAAATTATGCCTATGTGGATGGACTTATATCGAGGTAAGCTTTGTCAGTAATTATATCCATATCCTTAAATGAAATACTATATTCTGATAGAAGAACTTAAAAGAATAAAAGATACAGTAGATTATCCTTCATATATATGAATGACCAGGAGTCGAACCTTGAACTATTTATATTTCATATTTCTAGTGCGAAAGTTAATCTTGATCACCAATTTTCAGGCAAGAGATTGGAATAAAAGAAAGTATGAAATCCGAGTACTGAAAAACTTGTTGAAATACCAAGAAGAGTATTATGAATTGGACAGAATGGAAGTTACTAAGGAGGAGCTGAGAGCTTTAGGATATAACAATTTTGACAATCTGGAGCATTCGGAGGACGAGCAGAGTTCTGCCGGTGGCGGCGACGAGGACACAACACACATTGGTGATGATATATGCCTCGAAGACCTGACCGGTGAGCTAATCACACATTATCCAATAAACAACTTTGACAAGGTGTTAGAACACTTTGTGGTTCGACTCTGCCGGAACACTGTTACTTGTTTTTCTGCCTGATAACAGCATTGTTAGATAGCAATATACCTTTGGTCAACCCCAGTTATCTGATCTTATCTAGAGTTGATTACAGATGTTCAGATGTACAGATGTTAGATGGCAGTGGCCACTTACTATTTGCTATTTCCATATTACTAAAAAATCCATATGTAATCATAAGGAATATATAAGGATTTTTCAAATGGGAATATGGCAGTTCAAGAGAAGACCAGAAAGAACATAACAGAATGATATAAGTGTTAGTTAAATGTATTTTTCAGATTTATCGGACACGAATGAGGAAGATACTTCCGACACCAAAAGGGAGACCAGGAGACGTGGGAAGGGATACGCCATAAAGAAGAACATGAAAGGGGAAACACAATTGCATGTTGTGAGTAATACGAATTTTATAATGACTTTTTCATTAGATTGTAGTAGCAAACAAACATGCAGTCCACTCGATCGTAAGCAGTTGCTGCTGCAAATGGACATATCTTCATTCCGCAACCAACTTCATTCTAAACAGGAGTTCTGTCTGAAATTAATCACATAGGCGTTGCTAATTCCGAGGGTTAAAATATATATAAAAGTGGCCCTGGTACCATGCAACGCAACTTCAACTTCACGGTATAAATAGGTTTGTCTGTGGTACATCCCTAGTTAAACCATACACGTCTTACCACCATATGCGCGATTATTGTGTGTTTGGAGAATCTGCCCACAAATTTACTACCCGAACCCTAATCTATACAACTACACAAATAAATAAAATTGGAGTGTCTGTTTGTAATGTCACAATAACAACTTTATACTATATGCCTATGAAAGTATACACGGTACCAATAACTGTCTGTTGGTTTGTCTGTCTGTTTGGCTGAGGTAATCTTCTAAACGGCTAGACCGATTTTGAAGGGAATTTCACTGGAAGATAGCTGAAGGTCTAAGGCGTAACTTAGGCCACTTTAATTTTTGAAAGAAGCACTAGCTCTCGTTCCACGCGTATGCAGCCGCCGTCGCGGGTGTTAATGTCAGTTGCTATTAGGCATATATTTATGCATATATTGCTTGTTTTACTATAAGAACAATAGTCTATTTTTTGGAATATAATAGCCACTCACATGATAATAGGTACTCAATTAATCATTCAGGTTGCCTGACTCTGATAGATAATCTAATTACAATTAATTTTTTCTGTTAGGCATGTATATCGGGCAATAAACTCCTGGTGGAACGGCTGATAGCCAAAGGTCACCCGGTGAACGTGAGGGACAATGCGGGCTGGTTACCGCTTCACGAAGCTTGCATCCACGGCCGTACGGAAGTTGCTTCTATATTGATCAACAATGGTGCTAATGTTAACGATAGAGGTGGATCTAATTGCGATGGTAAGTCTGATGATTAGTCTATATACAGTTCCAGGAAATAGACAGAATTTTATGCTATGCATAATTTTTTTTTTTATGTATATACCGTCTACCGGTCACGACCCATCGACCAACCAATCGACCCATCGGTTGATTGATTGAGGAGCCGAAACTCATTACGCTAAATCACTTGGCTTTTAGACAAATAAAAAGATTATGACCGATCTATTCTCAATCTATGATCGAGTTTAACAGCTATCTGTCTTATAAAATATTTTCATAATCGATTGATGTGGTAAGAACTGTCGATCGACGATGAATGATGCGATTCCATCGCTGACATTGAATTTGCGTGTAAGCACCCTAAATATATAGTTTTTATTATCGTAATTATTAGCGTATAGGCACCCTAAATACATTTCTATAATAATCACAATTATTATTTCAGGTATAACGCCTCTTTATGATGCGGCAAGCAATGGTCACCTAGAAGTTGTACAGTTACTGTTAGAGAAAGGCGCGATACCATCACTAAAAACTGACTTTGGTGAAACTCCTTTACAAGTGCTACAGAAGTGGCGGACTAGCACTATCCTTACTAGGGACGAAGAAATAATGTACAATAATATATGCAACAAAATACATAGCATGGTTGACAAAACTGGTACTTTTGAGAATCTCAATAGAGCCAAGTCAAAAACTCCAGTGAAACCAATAAAAGACACCACACCTCCAAGTACTTCAAAGATGACAAGCAGAATAAGGGATCTTGATTCACCAGTGTTCAAAAGAAGGAATGTTATTGACGATGACAGCGATGATGACCTAACTCTAACGCAGAATATTAACAAAAATCAAACAGCCTTTCCATCAGATGACTCCGAAAACTCTCTCGACAATGAGTACGAAAATAAATCAAAGAAAGAAAAGAACAAAATATCCGGCGTGAAGGAATACAGAAGTGCTATCTCGGCTTTGAGAAATAGGACAGGAAATGATTTATCGGATGTCGAAGTTAAGAAATCTAAGCAAAAACCAGCGTTACTAGACCCCACTGAAGTGGACGACGATTGGTTAGATGACGATCTGGGAATAACGAACAAGAGTAAGAAACGTAAACTTTGCGATCCATTAACGTCTGTAGTTACGAAGAAATCGTCCACTGATATCATCAAAGAGAGTGTTGAAAACATAAACAAAATCAATACACCCCTTCACGACAACAATAGCATCGCTACGTCACGAAAGAAATCTCGTATTAATGATGTTATTGATGTGAGCGAAAACAGTTCAGATTCGGATCAGTTTAGAAATGAAAACATTTGTCCAGATACATTTGACCCACTAACAAAGATTACTAGAGAATTGTTTAACGCGAAGTCTAGGGATAGCAGAGATGGAATGAGGCGTCGTTGGAAGAGACAAAGCACGTTACTAAGAGCGGGGTTTCAAAGAAAAAAGGATGATAACGAATCAAGTAACAGCGGCAGTGACAACGAAGTGACTATAAGAAGAGATAGAATGACTCCAGTAGCGTTCACACGGAAACCTTCAGGCGATTTCAATTACAATTCCAACGATGGTTTCAATATAGTCCAGAACATAAATCCTAATATAGTGCAACCTATGAATGTTATACAACCGATAAGCATTGTTCAATCCTCAAAGAATGGCAGGCCCATGCAAACCCAAATTCTTCCCCCAGCAGCTGTGAAGGTACAGGTTCAAGACAAAGTGTTATTGATATCGTTGAAACTGGACACTATTAACAAACTGACAATCAGCTGGCTCGTTGAGGAAGTCAAGTCGAGATATTACAAGTAAGTGCCTTTTTGTAATATTATATCTGCTTAAACTTTCCATAAACACATCAAACAATGAAATAGTTACTATCACCTATTAAAATTTTGTGCAATTGTGTATGTGATCTTCGCTGCTTAATGAATTTTAATTTTTTGTGCATGTAAGGTTGGTTCCAACTTCAAACACAGGACAATTATAGGGCCGAAAAGTGGAACTGTTTCAAGATATGTTTTTTACAAAGTAGTTATTAAAAATGTGTTTATTTTATTGACACCCACAAAATCACAAATCCCTTTGGAAACTGTTGTTGTATTGTACAATCAATTTCACAGATTAACTGGTGTCCGACCAATATTCAGTTTAATGACGTCAGATGGCGCTATACTGTCTGAAGATGACCCGCTGAGCTTAGTGTTGTCGTCACCAGAACTGAAGACCTGCATCACCAACTTTAAGGCATCTCCTGCTGAGGAACGCTATTTAGAGTGTTGTGAAGCCTTGGGGATATGTAAGTAAAATTAATAGCACTTGTGTTATTAATTGTGTTCTAGTTTTGAATAGCGTGAATCCCTCTCCTACAATGGGTGTTGGAACAGACGACTATGACACAAAGATAAGCAGTATCACCTTTATGTGATGATGTGGGTTCACACAGACATTTTGTAATAAATATGTAGGGTACAATATGCTTATCATAGAATGGTATTTTCTGTTGTTATAAACATAATTCCTTTAATATACATTGATTATGAAATTTTCACTTAAGTATTATTTTGTTGAGATGCGATCTCTATCTCTATGTTATAATATGTAAATTAAACATTTAAACTAAAAAATATGGTCCGCACTATGCTTTTTAAATACCAACACAATATCTAATTAATATAATATATTTTTCAGCTCCATCGGAAGAAATCCAGCAAGCAGTAGGTAGAAGCCACACAACACACAGGCTGGCATTAGGATCGCATACATTATCGCCCTCACAAGTCCGCCCCCTCTTCAGGGCTCTAACCCACCAAACCCACATCACAGCCATTCTAATATCGAACAACAATATAGGAGACGATTCTATGAAGTATCTTACAGAGTGTATGTGCACTATGAAGCATATCACCCAACTAGACTTAAGCAGAAATAATATAACCGGCGATGGAGTGAAAATGTTAGCGAATGTTTTCGAAAAAGCAACGAGACCTATTTGTCAAGGTTTAGAGGATATAGATCTTAGTGAAAACCGTATTACTGATGAAGGATTTAAATATGTTATGAAATTGAGTCTTCATATCAAGCTGAAGGTTTTACGGTTGAATGATTGTGGAATTACCAGCGGTGTTGCCATTGACGCGAACAAACTACAATTTAATACATTAGAGACTATAGATCTGAGTAATAATGAAATAAAACAACCAATGGTCAATGCTATTTTGACGGCGTTGAATCCTAATATTTTGGTAGATTTAGAATTGGATAATATTGGCGTGGAAGGAAATGTAGTGGGATGTATTGCAAGTATCTTAGATAAGTCGCAAGATTTGAAGATAAGGAGATTCAGTTTATCAAACTGTAAACTCGTGGATGGACAGTTTATGAGAATATTCAGGTTTGTAACCCATTGAATATTCAATGCTTTTTATACATAATAAGCTTATATCATGTTTAAGTTTTTGGCAGTCTTAAACTCATTCTATAATATGATTTCAATCGCGGAATTTTCCGAAAGAACTAGTTTTTTCGAACGATTGAAAACTGCGCGCATTTGGTTTTAGCATGTAACCGTGAAATGGTTTATTGTTGAAAACAGATTTTGATGTTTGCATATATTTTGAGATAATAAAAAATGGTTATTTTCTAGGTGTCTTGGTCGCGCCAAACATCTTCAGTCGATAACTCTAAAAGACAATCAAATTACTTTTATCACACTGAAGAAGCTGCTCCAACGTCAACCGCCAGTGCCACGGATAAACCTCGAGGGTTGCCAGGACATATTTAAATACTCCCCAGATTCAGATTTCCAAGTGTGGTTGCCAGCTATCGACTTCGGTCGATGTATTCCTGAAATAAGTGTGACACCGGTTCTTAAAAGCGACGGGGAAAGGGAGAGCTTCAAACTTTTCTCCAAAACGTGGTTAAATTGTTTCAAAGGCAGAGGCCTAATTGAGCATTGTGATGAAAGTGTAACTAAATTCACTGCTAGGTGATAAATCAGTATGAATTAATAATAAAAATGTAAATTAAGGTCTTAAATGTATTTTAAGGTATCGTTTTCATACTTATAATTTATCTACTGACTATTTTTGTCTGAGCTATGATGTAAATAAGGTTCATGTATTGAAGATTTTTTTACATTCATTTCTTTTATTTATCCTGGAGTCTATACAGACTTAATGCATCACTTGGGTACAATAAAGGCCATTATGCTTTTAACGCACTATAGTTAAACTATACTAATTAACGAAAGTCATATAATATAATCTTAATAGGTGGATAGTCACGTATCGTAATGTTTCTGCTCAGTGGAAACTTGGAAAGGCACTAGCAGTGCACTACTAATTAAATTATGTCTGTCTATGTTATGCAGGACGGTCGTAGTCAATTTGTGTTAATTTTACAACGTAATCGCTAGAAATGACTACTTTTGTTTGTCGTGGTCCTAGCAACTGACAAAAATTAGTCGCTAAGTAAGATTTAGCGACTTGGAACGCATTTTTTTCAAATATTTAGTCGTAGAAAGAGGCTGACAAGGAGAATTTCAATCAATTTAATGCGATAATTAGTCCGAGCAACTTTATGTATGTTATTGTATGTTCGGCTGATGGAAAATATAGTTAACGACTATTGATATCGAGCTTAGCCACAAAAAAGCGAATCTTAGAGACTTGGTTTTTTTAGAGTAAGCAACATTGGTCCTAGTTTTATTTTAAGAAATGGTTTTTAAAAATTGAAGTGAAGAGTTTTGGTGGAAACGCGAAGAGAGTTGTTTCGTTGCATAATGTTATTTTTTAAAATTAGTGTATAGTCGTGTTTTTATGTGTAAAAATGGTGAGGTTTTTTTTTATCATAAAACGCTCGATAACGTGCACGTGTAAGAAATTGATATAATGCAGTGAGAGGTGTCTTTTCGTGTTGCTTACAAGACTCCACATAAAGTTCTAGTAAAGTCTTCCATTACTTTACTGCACCTAAGTCATCATGATCATCTTCCATATGAAACCATTCCTTCATCGCCATATTCCATATGGATATTCATTAGGATATAAGAAATGAAAATAAATGAAGAATGGCTGTAAAAGATACGAATTCACGGCCATAAGGCCAATTAAAGAAGAAAGAAATTGTCAATGTCATATTTATAACATAACCTCAAAAAATCATGCGTCTGTCATTGACAATCTGGCATTTCAAATACGAAACATTATAAACGATAATTTTTCACTGAGATCAAAAAGTTTTTCCCTAAAAGTGAATTTAGAAAACACCGAAGATGGCGGAACAAGTAAATCAACGTATTGAGAATATGATAAATGAGTTGGAGCAGATGCGAAGAACTAATCTATACGAGGACGATGAAATAAAGTTAGTTAAACTTTTTGTGTGAAATAACTTCTCTTATACTACTCTAAATAATATAAGATATATGCGTTTCATAATTTGCCACCTTTTAATATAACTTTTTGTAAAATAATGTCAATTATTTGCGCTAACCTCGAAGATTGTTGTACTCTGCTTATTATTACTTAACAATTTTTATGTTTGGATTATATTGGGCTCTCTGTAAATCATATATTCTTTCTTTTAATTTTAGTTATATCTCCTAGTGACTATTCACTTTGTCTCTATAGATGACAAACAACAAATTTGACCAATAAGTATGCAACTACCTAGCTTAAACAGACTGAACTCAGGTGTTCATATTATCAACATATAAAACATGAGTAAACCAATGTTTATTTTTCGAATTTTTCAGGGAGATATCACGTAAACGTAAAGAGTTTGAATACAGAATACAGAGGAGACTAAAAGCGAAGGATGATTTTGTACATTATATTGCATATGAACTGGCTTTGCTCGAAGACATAGCAATTAGAAGAAAACAAGTCAAGTTAACAGAAAAGAAACACGACATTGAATACTCAATAGCCAAACGTCTCAATAAAGTGTTTAAGCAGTTCATTCTTAGATTCCAAAATGATATAGAAATATATTTTGAGTACATCAAGTTTTGTATGAGTGTTGGCTTTGATTATGCAGTGTCAAATATTATAGCTCAAATGATACAGGTATGGGTTTAACTGTTATGTAAACAGTAACAATGACAGCTCTTATGGTATAGCTGTTATTATACCAGTCTGACACCCAGTGGGTTATGGGTTTGATCCCCATGTTTGACATGTATGAATAGTTAATTTATATATCTGTTCTGGGTCTGGGTGTTTGTGTATTTGTTATGAACACACAGTCATGGAACCGAATGACACAAGAAATTTCTAGCATAGGGCAATGACTGTAAAAAATATACAAATACCAAACTATTGAAACTATTTGTCACATGAATAAATTCATTAAAAGATTCCCTTTATTTTTATTCAGTTCCATGGAGACAAGCCTAAAGTCTGGCAACTGGCCAGTAAGTGGGAGAGTAAGGAACAGGATAATTTGGAAAATGCAAGGAGTTTCCTATTGAAAGGCATCCATCGGCATCCTGAATCAGAAATGCTGTACATTGAACTCTTTGAAACTGAACTTCTACTGGCTAATAAAGCTGAAAGTGAGGAAGAAAAGGTATGTCATTGCACATGCAGCACCACCACATTTATTTTTGACTAATAACAGCAATGCTAAGCACTGCTGCGTTCTGGTCTGCATGTGGTAAGGGTGACATGCCTACATGTATCTGTGGCCAACCTCGGGTAGAACTCTGATCTTATCTGGTGTTAATTCCAGATGTCCATGGATGGCAGAGTAATCACAATCAGGTTTTAAAAGGTAGAACCCTTTGTGGTTCGACTTTGCCGGCACCACTGCTACATCCATTTCTGCCTCATAACAGCAGCGTTAAGCGCTGCTGTGTCCTGGTTTGAAGGGTGTGGTAAGGGAGACATACTTATTCGAAGCATCCCAACTTAGTCCTGAGTGGTAGCAACGTATCTTTGGCTGACCTCAGGTAGGACTGTGATCTTATCTGGGGTTGCTTACAAATGTCTATGGGCGGCAGTGGCGACGTACCATCAGGTGGGCTGTATGCTTGTTCGCTACTTCCATAATATAAAAAAAATGTTACTTGTGATAAGCTCCGAGTGGTGATTTCCAAGGTATTATACTTTTTTCAGCGTAACAATAGTAATATTAAGCTTTGTTGTAGTATATTTTAAAGAGAGAGGCAAGGGAAGCACACGATGAATATCAACTTAGTTTTGTGGGGTAGCAACGCATATGTCACAAACCCGAAATCAGACTCTTATCTTATTTTACCACGAATTGCACTGCATTCCCGGTTACTAATTTTATTTTATTTTATACGTAATTGATTTAAATGTACTTATTTAACTTCAGTGTATAAATGTATACGAAAGAACGAGAAACTTATACTTTCTTCAATTAACATATCGCATTACTACTCATAATATTATTTTATGGACATTATGAAATACAAGATAGTACATATATGTAATTTGTATCTAATATGATATTTTAGTACAGTCTATGATCTATGTTACCTCAATATCGATATTTCCTTATTGTGACCGTCAAACCACCTGAGTTTCCCGGCTCCCGGCTCCATACATCGGCACTCCTTGTAAAAGGAACTGCCTGTGAGGACGATCACACTTTCATGGTGGTTTACGTTGAAACATGACTCACAATCTGTAAAGGAAAAAAATGGATAAATAACGCTACAATATTTTGAAAAATATTTTGTTTTATTCAGATCAGTGTTGCTAACTCGGAAATAGCAAAGTCGCTAGATTCATCAAGGCAAAAAAAAGGTCGCTCATATTAATTAAGGAGTGGTAAGGGTGACAGTTACAGGTAGGTAGTTATGCGAGACGATTCAATTTATGTTTCAGGGGCAGCAAAGCAAGCTGTATAAGTGTGTCTTATATGGGGTTGGTTAAAGATGTCCGTGGGTGGCAGTGGCCATTTACTTTCAGGAGGCCTGCATGCTCGTTTAAACTATCTTGCGTTATACGAAAAGTATAAACTAAAAAATTCTAACCCTAGTTAGAATTTTTTAGGGAATTTTGTATTAGAAAATATTCCATAAAGAACCAAAAGCAGAGTCTTGTTAAATTCTAGAAGCCTCCATCTCAAAAGTGGACTTACTCATTCGGATCGTTTGACCGGCTTTAATAGTCCAAATCGTCGAAATATCTCCTATATATTTGATGTTTTTTTATATTTTTTAAACTCTCATTTATATTCTTACTATCTGAACATAAACAAATAGCAATGGCATAGCAAACAAAGCCGTGGTATATCGTATAGTTTGAAGTTGTAGTTCAATAGTGCGATCGATAAATACTAATTCAAGTTTGCAACACTATGTAATCTGTTTTGTTTTACAACAAAGCGCTGAGATTTCAATTTAGTCACGGAACGGAACATTGAATTCCATTTATTTAAACTGTGAAATCCAGGAGTTAGCTCAGCCGTTACTGTGCTTTTAAAGTTTAAATAAGTTTTGTTTTATTTAAGGATCATTTGTTGTCATAGCGTTGAAATGTAATAAAAATATATATACTTAAATAAATGATAGATACAATCATATATTAGGTACACGTTGGAGAAAGGAGTTTGATTAATAGAATGCTGTTGCGACGTCAACTTTCATTCAGGTTTTTAATGAATATACTATTAAAAGATAGATCTCTTCATATTATATTCGAGGTGACCCACTGAGTCAAAAAGAAAAGATCACGCGCGTCTATTATCCACTGCAGGATATACGCAGCGCCATTGTTTTGTGTTTGTTTGATTTTTTTAAATAACTAGAGTTATCCAAAATGACGCCGCATATAATTATCGTTCTAACTCATCAATTATAGAGAGTACTCAAGAGTCGAATAGATATTATTTGTAATCGTTCAAATTCAGTTATATAAAAACGATAACTAAAATCATTACGTTATACCTGGATTACCGAACTTTGTTCGGTATTTCTTTTGGTATATTTAGATACGAATTAAAAACAAACTTTGGGCTGGAGACATCTAAACTGAAACTAGTTTCGAAAACGCCCAATTTCCTTCTGAGCTATTACAACCCTGTAGATAGTGGAGAAATTTACCTTGGTATGCTAATGATATTGTAGTAGTTTTTTATTGCGTGCAAATACGGATAAAATGACATTTTCTAAAAATAAAACCTAGCTAGATCGATTTATCGCTCACGAAAGCCCGTCATATTAAATTACATGAAAATCGTTGGAGCCGTTTTCGAGTTTCAGATAATATTTACCTATACAAGAATTGCTTGTTTTAAGGTACCTATTGAATAGATTCAGCTAAATGCTAAGCTAAGATATTATATATAATGATTAACAGAATTTGAAATTGCGTAAAAGATATAGAGTTTTGTAAGAATTTCATCATTCAAGTCTTGCCAACTTATCAGACTTATCTTCCTTGATTGATGGCGTGAAGATATTTTCTTTCGAAAGTTATTTAATTTCATAAAATTATATCAAACACAAACTTTGGTAAATGACTCATCACGTCTTATCACGTGTCATGTGAAGCGCTGCTGTGTGTTGGTCTGAAGGATATGGTAAGGGAGACATGCTTATTCGAGGCTTTCCAACTTCGTCTTCAGGGGTAGCAACGCATCTGTGGCCGAACTCAGGTAGGACTCTAATCTTATCTGGAGTGATTACAAATGTCCATGGGCGCCAGTTGCCACGTACCTTCAGGTGGGGTGCATGCTCGTTTTCTACTTCCATAACATAAAAAAAATCTTTTAACAGACCATATGAATCACATTCAACTTTTATAATATACTTTTTTCAAATAAGCATGCAGTTCACCTGATGTACGTGTTGTGGCCACTGCCGGCTACTGACAACTTTAATCAAACCCAGATTGTATCATCTTTACCTGAACTCTTACCAGTTACCCTTGGGGACAAAGTTAGAACGCTTAGGATCAGTATGTCCCCTTTACCATGACCTTTATCATGACGTTCATAACAGAACACGAAAAACTCTTAACACTGCTGTTATTAGTGAGAAAAAGATGTGGTAATGGTGCCGCCGGAGTGAAGTCACCTTCGACTTTTATATAACATTGCTATAATTATTGTAGTTAGTAATTACATTGTGAGCACAACCTAAGTATATGTATAAAACTTAAAGGATTCGCATTTTTGACTAATTATCTCAGAGTCTAATCTGCAAAATCATGAAATGTCGTCAATACGATCTAAACATAACTTTATGATGCAAACACCCAAAGAAGATTTTTTTATATATATTAAATTTAACTATAGGTAAAATGTTTGTAAAATGTTGCAGGAGTAACAGTTAGTACTTAGTATTTTTTCACGG
>DWNY01000382.1:0-16854 GCA_018250635.1 Telegonus apastus | reverse complement strand
TATCGTGAGTACCCGTTACATCTTAAAATATTAAAATGTATCAATTCCGCGATAATATTAGTCTAAAATCATATACTTACATAACCTCAAAAAAATATACATAAATTTTTGATACTTCCAACACTTGCCAGCCCTTCGTTAGTAGAGCTCATCTGTAAAGGCGATTCATTCAATTCTATACACCATGAAACAATACCCCTATTTGAATAGACCCGAGATTCAATCAACAATGCACTGGTTCTCTGTGAAGAGCTTGGCGGGTGACGGGATATTAACACTCTGGCTCTTATTACCATACAAAGAAACTTGCGATTAACAGGATATTATGAGAATTGACCGTGGCCCTCACAAGTCTGTTATAGGGATGGAAAAAATAAAAATGTTATTATAGGTGTCTAAGTTATAAGATATTTTTAATTTACGGACAGTTTTAATAGTAAAAATTCTACAAGGCCGCAACCTTTGTCAACCTAGCCCAATGCGGTGTATCTACTTTTTAATTTCTTGCACAAATATATTTTCTTGTTTAAGATGAATATAGTTTAACTATATCAAATAGTTATAAAATTAAGTGAATACATGAAATACCAGTTAACATATTAAAAAAAATGTTTATTTATCAAATATTCTCTCATACACTATGGTGCAATTGGGCTCTTTTCAACTCGACAAGGTCTTACGAATCTAGTAAATCCCGTAAAATAAATATACAGAACATCCCTAGCATACATGGACTGCAACAGAGAAACACGAAGACAGTTTAATGGCCGAAGGTAAATTAAAAAGAGCCAAGGAAAGCCATTCAAATGTCTGTGACGTCTGCCCTAATGTTCTTTTAAGTACACGAAAGATGGACCAACAATGGAACTGAGAAGAAAAGGCTTTCGTACCGTGCCTCTAAATATTATAATAGTCACGGCACTTATATTGAACAAGTTTGTTCGCGCAGTTACGGCCGTGTTTATCCTAGTTCACGGATATTCCTGTTATGTTCGCTTAGTCATTTTGTATGCAAGTTTGTAGTAGTAAACGAGCACGCAGACCAGCTGGTAAGTGACCACTGCCGCCCCTGCAAATATGTAACCAACTTTATGTAGAACACGGTTTCTTTATCAAGTCAATCCCAGAAGCATTGCTTCTCCAGGAGATTGAGATGATCGCCTCAATTTTAAATGAGCTGACATGCACATTCTTCTATCATAACTCAAGAATTGCTCCCAGCTAGAAATAGGTATGGTGGAAGTACATGTCTCGGTCAAACCATATTTATTCTACCACCTGGCAAAAGACCTGGCCTGATCACCCATAAGGTTGAGGGTTCGTATTCCATCTAGTTCGTTTAAAAAAATTAAAATTAAAAACTTTTTGAAAATACCAGTTATTTTCAAACGACAGACAGACAAACCAGTTTTTATAATTGTATTTTTCTGTACGTTACTGAGCCTCTTTAAAAAGGATAAGTTTGGGCTAGAGACTATTAATCAACACATTAATTAATTTTCTTAAACGTTTCATTGTATACGACACACAAAGAGTTTGTTTTCTATAGTAATAAATACAAAACCATTGTTTGTCTCTTTGTTTTCTCCACCACGTGATACTACTGTCTGTACCAGGGAACTAGAAATGCTGTTTGACACCTCAGCCACACCTATTTCTTGTGTCAAGCAATTCTTTCTATGTAAAGGTGAGTTTGCACACTCGCTTACATAGGAGACGTTCATGACAGGTTTTAGTAGTAGCAACGCATCTGTGATTGACTTCAAATAGAACCCCTGTTTTATATAAAATTGATTACAGACGTCGGTTAGCGGCAGTTACCAATTACCATCAGATGAATTGCATGCGCGTTCGCTGTTTCAAACTTATAAAAATCATTTCGATAACGAGCACCAACGAATAGATACGAAAAGGAATATATTATTAACATATTCGAGTGTATTTGGTATTGTTATTAGTAATTTTTTTCGTTAATCGATGCTCGTCCGTGCTCAGAAAGTTTTTATCGAGAGTGACAGTATTATTCACCTGTATTAGTGCGGTGTTTACATACTCGTCATTCATTTATTTGCGAGTACTTATCTACTTCTCGTATAAGAGTTTTACTCTTCTTAAGGATTCTTAAGGTTTGAATAAAGTGATCGCATATATAGATAATGTTTTCCTTTCTAAGTTCATCTAGGTAGGTGTCAAAAAAGTTGCAATTGCAGTTGCTCCCACGTTTTCGTTAATGTTTTCATTATTAACGATAACGACCAATTAAATGTTCATTCGCACCCATACCATAACACTGTTTACAGTATTTTATTGGGCATCAATAATACGAAAAGGAAACAATTACCATTCAAATTTAATGGATAGAAAATATGTATCATTCATCTCTCTCGATAAATCGAATCGGCCTCAATAAACGAATCGTTAGCAAAAAACCTGTCACGGAGGCATCAATGCAAACAAAGAGGAAAAATAACTCAAAAACAACACTTAGAAATAGGTGAGTCGTTTTAAATGCTTCGCTATTTCCGATAGGAAGAAACGATTGCTTCACAATTGCGTAACGAATCGATTTAAGTAATTTAAATCTGTTGATTTGACGAAATGAGAGCGAACTCAAACTGTGATCGGGTGAAAGGTAAAATTATAATTAAACTCCGTACAGCCCCAACGTTACAACGTTAAAAGCCAGCTGAACAAATTCTTCAGTACGCTATTTTAATACCAACTTGTAAATGCTGTTTTATAGTTTATCTTATAAAGCTAAATAGCGTTAAAATAAATATCGTTTAAGCTAAATAGCGTTAAGAAGAACAATACAATTAATTAGGAATTTAAAAGCAGCGTTAGTTCAACGGCATGAATTCCGGTCGTCGATTTTTAGCAACGATTTGAATTCTAATTGTTCCTATTAGAAGTAAGTATGCCAACCCACTTTAATTCCCATTTTCTTACATATTAAGAGTAAAGGCGAGTTTATGATATTCCTCGGTCCACACATCCAACAAGCCAGTGTATCATCTCGCAGGTAAACCCTTTAGATTAGATGATAGATACTTTCCCGACATTTCTACTTCCTTCAACAGTACAAGGTTTTCGTAATGGTGTATGTAAGTCGTAAAGAATTGACGAACGCTGTTCTGACGCCCTGCGTTGTTTCACTACCAAGTTCAATTCCAGTATTTACAGGGTTACGCTTTCACGCTCGCTCCGACATTGACTATGGTTTCTATGTAGCGCAACAGTAATTTCTTGTACATAGCACTCCGTACATTGTTTATTGTATGACAAGTAAGGCTACTGTATATGCTATCATATACTTTAGCTGTACGTTATTCATCATACAATACATCATACAATTATTCATCTTCAATTCATATTTCATCACAGAGTAGGTTAAAAAAATCTTTCAATTTCAATTTTGTATTAACACCTGACACAAATTTTCTACATCCACTTTGATTTAATTTGTTTTCTGTCCATAACCTAGTGTTGCGGCGCAAGACAACAATAATTAAAGTGGTTCCCAGACTAAACAAAATACGATAATTAAAGTGGTTTCCAGACTATATAAAATTTAAGTGATTCATTAGTTATTAGTGACTATTAGTTATCTGTGACGTTTTTATAGTGCAACACTTATTTATAATCTGCATCAATGCAGTTTCGCCGTTCGCCAGTTCAAAAGACAACAGGTTTGCTGTAACGTCTTTCTCTTTAAAAATCAAAGCAAATAAGTTTAGGCACCATTACATCCTCCAAAGATGTAACACCTAGTAATTTAATATATCTTTAAACTATTTCAAATAAGGGATGCATTGCTACACCTAAAGTGCAATTTATTTATATATTTGTTTAAACGTTCCGTCGGACATTTATATCTACGTATTGTGATTCTCAAAGTAAGGTACCCGCACAACCTGAGTTACGACAGATAGTCGTGGGGGAATGCAACAAAACGTAGATAATGATGGCTGATTTGCATCCAAATCAAAGGAAATCGTTCCTACAATCGATACCATTTAAAACAAGAAACAAGCTTAAAGTTATTACTCTTTGCTCTAAAAGAAGATCGTCATTGGATCAAATCTAACAGTAGCACAGAGAACTACAAGTTTGAGAAACACTGGTATATCGTTGGTGTCTCGTTTGTGGAAGGAGATCCATCATATATGCCCAATCAAAAATGATGTATGTGTTACGACATGATGTTGTGTAAAACAGATCGTTTCATCACGATAGAACTACTTTTTCGTATTTTAATGTTATCTTATTGAATAATTTACTCTACTTTTAATGGACAATTATAATTCTTATCACGTTTCGAAAGTTTATTTTTGATACATAGATTTGCATAAAATTGTAGTATAATGATCACCATGACGAAGGGACCCGAATATCCGATGGTTGCCTAATATCGGACATTTCAAGATCTTATAAACACAAAAAAGAAAAGTGTCTTCCAGTCCAAATATTATTTTTATATGATATGGTATGATTTTATCTAGATACACTAGATAGCTACACGGCAGCGCTTTTATTGACCTCACTGTCGAAATGGCGACAAAACCAAAAAAGTTCAATTTTTGCCTTTACGTATCCACTTAATACAAAATTATTATCTTCTGATTAAAATTGTTTAATCATAAATAAAACAAAGCTTGAAAAAAAAACATCGCGAACAGTTTACACAAAATTCCTCCAAGGAACTAAATTCTCAACTATAATGGCGTTTAAAAAAAATAAATATTCTATATTAAATGGCAATACCAACCATACGGCAACGATACGCCATTCCATAAAACGTTCAGTCGCACGGAACCTAAATCAATTTGCTTAGACTTTAATTCTAGCGTAGTCACCGACTCAAGTTGACTTATCGCGTTATTCACTTTAAAATGCTAAAATCGTTAGTGCCAATTCACACGTAGCACACTTATAACCACAAAATATGGACAAGCAGCAGTGGCAGCATTAGCATCGCTCTAGTTTCTTGTATCTACATAGTAGTCACTACAAAAACGTGTGTTTGCGATAAATTTATCGGCATCTCATGAGCGGTGTCGCTTGTAGTTACGATGTAGTTGCAACGTGGTCATTATTGTCCACTCTGTCGACTGGTCATCTAAATTTTGTTCTTGTAAATAAAACTACGCATTGTCATACAAATTAGCATCCGCCTGCTTAGTTGACGCTTTATTGTGATACGTGTGAATAGTCACTTTGTAATTTTGTCAGTGTAATTGTGTGTAATTATTATCGATGCCGTTCAAAAAGTGGGAAATCGTTAGGAAAATAATACCAGTCGTATATCGTCGAGATGAGTCGATAATTATCGCGGCAATTATAAGGGAGGCAGCGAATACGTACGGCGTTCGCTCGTTCCGCTCTTACGCCTTTCTTTACCGCACATAGATAACTTAAAACCTAGAGACTATATAGAGACGATAATAATGCAGGATGTTACTAAAATGATAAATAAATTTAACATTATCCAGCCAGCGCTTTCCAGAAATAAATCGATAGGTAAGTATATTTTCTGCTGCTATTAAGCAGTGTTAAACGCTGCTATGTGCTGGTTAAAAGATAAAAGATAATTTAAAAATATTTGAGACCTTACTACCTCAAGGACAAGTTGGAACACCTCGAATAAGTATGTCTGCCTCACTACAACGTTCAAACCAGAATACTGTGGCGCTTAAGGCTGCTATTTTTAGGCAGAAAAAGGTGTGACGGTAGTTCCTCTGAAGTCGAATCGAACACCTAACTCAGCAAACATATATAACATCATTGACTAGGCGTAAAAAGTACTCAGCTTCTATTATTAGTTAAGATAAATGTTCTATTGGGCTATTTACCCATATACAGAAAACGTTCATACAACGCGTTATAACAAGACATCTGTTAGCAAAATAGTCTCTACTGTTTAATTGGGTGACATCGAGCCATTCCGTGTTTAACGACCACGATTGTGCCAGTACAAAGCCCTAAGATTTTTTGTACCTTGTGGGCTGAGAGCTGAAAAAGCTAATACTCGCTCGTTTCTCTTTTCTTTGGGTCGGTTATTTTCTAGTCTGCTGGCTAGGTCCGTGAGCGAGTAATTGCTGCAACAGTGCGCTCGTTTAGTACTGAAATTGCAAAAGTTTTTTGAACAAAAACGTTTTCATTATGTACGCATAAAAATAAAAACATTTATAAATATAGCGATAAAGCATTTTTTCGCACATAAGCGTATTCTAGTATTTATTTAAATACAAACAGAAGATGAATACATGTTCCTGAAGGAGATCTCATCAGTAATCGAGTACTTTTTAATAGAAAATCTTGTCAATTTGACGAGTAAGTTAGAACACCTAGGATTAGTAAGTACTTCAGGTAAGAAAGTAAATAGCACACTTTTGAAAGCAGACCACAGCAGTGCTTAACACTGCAGTTATTAGATTTTTTTTAATGAAAGGAGAAATCTCCAAAAGTCGCCGTGGGAGTGATGTTTACCGCACTAAAAACCCCCCGGTGGCTGTCCTCTGCGAAGAAGGCTCTAGGATTTCTAAAGGATCGTCACCTGAATCCTCTTTTAGTCGCCACTTACGACAGGCAGGGGATACCGCAGCCCTATTTTAGTTATTAGACCTATGTTGATGTAATCTACTCTACAATCATAACCGCAGGAGTTTTTCCTCAATTATAGTTATTGTCCTTTCTTTACTATATTCTTCTTTCTTTCCATGTTATTTAACTTAAGGATGACATAATATAAGTCAATCTAAGTTGTATAGAACTACTGTTCAATATTTTTACAACATAATAAAATATTTCCCGTCTATGGGCAGGGCACTCTGTGCAAACGTAATTACTGTACAGCGCGCGGCTAGAACTGAAATTACAAACTGTAATACACCGATAACCGATAAGTTTTAAAGTGCCTCTAATTCCCGCACACTTGTTGCAGAGGTACGAACCCGTAAATTTGACCGTATTACAGGTTTGCACACAGATAATAATAACCCATATAGATAAGGTGGGTTCTAGCACCAATTAGGGATGGCGGTTGTTCCCAGAAAAGATCGATATTGAAGTCGATTGGAATCTATGTCGATCGATTGATTGAAAATTCAAAATTTCTTAAAAAATGTGTCTCATTCATTTTATTGCTATTTATGTATATATTATATTCCCACACTAATAACTTAACTTAAAAAATGTTACCCATACTTGGTGCCTCTCAAAGATCAATGGTTATTATCGATAAAAAAAATATTTTAGTTCAAAAACTCGATTCGTCGATTAATTGATCTCAAATCGAAATCCCTAGTACCTAGCAATGACCGCCCCGCTCGGCTATTAGATCGGACATTAATTTCCGTATCGAAAGTTATTCTTTCTTTACACTGGGAAAGGATATTAGCTATGAAGGAAGTCGTTTATTGTGTTCCATAGTTATTGCAGCTGCTTCGTGTATTCCGTAGCAGCGTTCATATTACAAAGTTAATCTCCCTAGATAAATTTATTTTTACCCGACTGCGACAGAAAGTGGGTTATGTTTTTCCGAGTAGATAAAAATATATAATTTATGTTTATTTCTTAGGTACGGTATGTTGCTTTAACGGGCATTGGTACACTGTTACACGCAACGAATCTAGCGCTGTAGTTTTGTAGGATACGTTAGACGGTATTATTATTGTTTCAGCGCTTCAGCGGCTTCAAGTTTTAAGTTATCAAAAAGGAACACGATTTATATTTGATGTAGCTTCTCTTGTACTTTGCTACATATTATCTAAATGTCTTATGCAAACATCATTGCAAACTTGCCAGGTGGTAGAACGAGTATGGTTCAAACGGGGGAGGACCACCACTACACCTATTTCTACCGTGAAAAAATGCTTGTTTCGGTGGAAGGATATCGTTGTCGACTCACCTACAATAAGGCGAAAATATTAATCCTCAGTAGTAGCAACGCTCCTGTGTATGATTTCAGATAACCAAGTTCTGTATGAAATGGCTTACAGATGGTCATGAGCAGCAGTGACCACTTACCATAAGGCGGACTGCATGCTCATGAGGACATTTATTATACATTTTTAGGCGCGATAAGTGAGGTTCATGTTTATTAATAGTATTTCTGCCCGGTTCTACTAGTACCCATCATATATTTAAAACAAATTTCGTCCAGTCTAATTCATTTACGTCACGGCACCACAACAGGAAAAACGGCCGCCTTGAAGTCGTAGATAATAACTTAAAATAAACAATGTTTACGTCGTAATCTGTACATTAGCGCATTTGTACTTGGCTGGTTTTCCTCGTAACATTTCAACAGCAAATTGTCCACTAAACACCGCTTTGTAGAGATCCGAGATAGCCGGTGTATTGTGACTCCGTAAATGCATTTCAAGTGAATGTTTAAACACTTTATCTATGCCAAAGCTTTGCGTCGCTTGTTTGCGTAACAATCAAAGTATAACTCATAATCTGATTCCACGGTTACGCCCGTGTAATTGTTATCTAAGCGACGTCTTAGATAACGGCCCTTGTAGCCCTAATTGGGGGTAGTGTCATTTTATACAAATATCTCAATTGTGTAATGCTTTTCACCAACTGAAAAAATAACACAATATGAATTAAAATGTGACGTAATATCATAATTCCACCAACCTCGGAAATGCTTGTAAAAAATTTTGTCTATAACGATCACCCGATGGAAGACTGAATGTTGTTTCTCAATCAATGCTGGACAATCAAGAAACCCAATGAAATCATCTCTATTAAAATGATAAATTTTAATGAAAACCCAGTGAAAGTGAGCCAATATTTACCTACACTCTTCCACCGAAACGCAAGAACTATTTATGTATTGCTAGAAATTGGTTTGCTACCTCACCAATCGAACTATTCTCGTTCTAAGACCTTACAAGGACACCTGATAATAAGTGACCACAAAGCCATGGTCATCTTAAACCAATCTTAAATAAGAGAAGGAGTAGTGAGATTGGCCATCTGTGCGTTGCTACCCCTAAGGATTAAGTTAGAACGTCTCGCATAACCATGTGCCTCTTACTTCACATTAGCGCGTGTCACTGCTGTCCCCCATTAAAAAGCACTATAATCTGTTATTGCAAACACCTCCAAAACAATTTTACAATAAAATAACACACAATCTAACTATCTAATAATCTTTCACTTTCACGAAACGGAACATCGTCACATGTAAATGTGTACAATAATGTACATAGGCGATTTAAACTTACGATTATTAGCTTTGGGTAGTTTATATCTGTAATTATAAAGACAAATAGTGAAAGACGCACAGTACTTCGCATGTGTTGAAGCAGTATCTGATTGCCTTCGATTGAACATAAATTCTTGAGTGTATCTGTAATCTACTTACACTTATTTTAATGACAATAAGAGGTATGTACAAAATAATACAAATGTTTTTAAAATTTAATCATATAATTTAAGGAGGTGTAATGTATAAGGAGCAAATGAGCATATAGTCCATCTGATGGTAAGCGGCCACTACCGCTTATACTCCTACCTGAACTAAGCCACGAATAAGAGCCTCCTACTACCTACAACCAAGGGGAACGCATGTGAATGTGTTTTCTTTACCACATCCTTGAAATCAATATATAGCATCGTTTAAGACTGAAGTCATCGTCTTATGCCCTTAGGTAACGCCTTACCAAATCCCAAAGTATCCTCACGTTAACATAATTATCACTTAAACATTTTCAAAAATTATCAGCGTTTGTAAAAATAGTGTGAAAAGACCCTTTAGCCCTTAGTACATCCGAGCCACGCTACATGTAGCTGTCAACAGATTACGCCGTTTCAACGTACGATAACTTGCATCCTACAATTCACGTCAGTAATTATTAAGATAGATAGAAACGAGACGAAGAGACGTACTAGACGGATTTTGCATCGATCAATTCTATATCTTCGGTGGACACTGAGTAAAGGTAGGAACATATTATTCCGTTGTATCCATAATACATAATATATAGGATTTTTTTGTAGCATAAAGAGAAGTAACAAACGAGCATGCAGTCCACCTGATGGTAAGTACAAGTGTCACCCATGAACATCTGTAACCAATTTCACTTATAACAGGGGTTTTATCTAAAGTCTTTAAAAAGATTCTAAAAATTGGAAGAACCCTTTACGGTTCAACTCCGGTGGCACCACCGCTACACCTGTTTCTGGCTTATAACAGCAATGTTAAGCGCTGTTGTGTTCTAGTCTGAAGGGACTGATAAGGGAAGCATACTTATCCGAGGCATTCTAAACTAGTCCTGAGGGATTGCAACGCATCGATGGCCGACCTCAGGGAGGACTGTGATCTTATTTGGGGTTGATAACAGATGTCCATGTCCAGTGGACACTTACCATCAGGTGGGCTGCATGCTTGTTTACTAATTCCATAACTTTATACGAGTCATGACAAATGCGTTGGTAATCCTGAAAGCCCACACGGTCACCTCATTGTAAATGGGGTAACCACACCCTTCCAGCGAAACACAAGAAGTGCTTCACGTTTAAATAAGGTGCGACGACGGTACTTCCTCAGTCGAACCATATTCGATATACCGTTGTTTTTTTAACATTATCAAAGAATGTTTTGATTTTTGATACGCAATAATCACATAAACAATAACAATATGCTCCCAGCTTTATGCATAAAGATGTACAAGACAAAACACAGCGCTTGTTAAAGTTACGGTCGCGAGAGCAGAAACAAATGGAAGACGAATGGTCCGAAAACACGCGACTAAGTCCCTCGCTCGGGCCGAGATAGCGCTTAGAATGGCGCACAATTTGTATTGTATAATTATCATTTTAACAATTTGCATTACAACCGTGAAAGGAGTCCAGTGGTATGAATTTCAACCTCGCACGTTAGGATTCCAGGGTACAAACATCATATCTCGCCTACCTCACCGTCAACCTCACTGCCCTCTAAATATTTCGCATATACGTAGTAGGAATTCATTGAAGCACACTTAGCCCTTCCGCTTGTGAAGATCTCAATCGATCTAAAAAGCTAAGGAACATTGGATGTAGTTGGCAATAGATTGAGTGACCGCTAGTAGCTCATTAAGGGCAATTAGCTAAAATCGAGGATACGTTAATCCCGTCGGTCCCAGTTGATATTATGGTACACCAGTCGTCAAATTTTATTAGAGGACTTGAAAATATCTTATACGGATTGGCCACTATAGGCTGGTGGAATAAAAAAAACATAAAAACAGCGGCATCCCACATTTTGACACGTGAATTCAGTATCCTTCCTATTAATCTGTTATTTTAACATTTACGTCAGATTACGAGAAAGATATATCACTTTTCATTCTCATAATTTAAATTATGTCTAATATTTACAACGGTATTTTATCGTTTTTTAAGTATGCAGAAAAAATTATGTTCCTCGAAACTCATCATGCTAATGAAATTACGTTACTTGAAAGTAAGCAAAGACGAAGGTATTTAAGTCTAGTTTAGGCTTAGAACGCACGAAGCGGCTTTCAACCGCATCTGCGCCAATATCTCATCACCTATTTCTGTCAAATTAAAGCAGCGTTGCTCTGTTCTATCTTGGAGGATGTGGTAAGGTATAAGTCTCGAGGTAGTGCGCGCAGTGACACGTTTTTCAAAGATGACGGGATGGTGTAGCTCCAGCTCCAAACCACTCTGAGATGAGCCCTGATGATGGCAGACGCCGTCGGGACCGCGGACGGATGCTACTAGCGTATCTGCAGCCCCGATAAAGGCAACGTGGGATTTTAGCTGGTAGGAACCTGGCGTATCCTCTCCGTTGCCCTCGCACTGAGAGGAAACCATGAAGGATTTCTCCATGTAAAAGTCTAGTCCTCAAGGGTCACACTGCATGAATGAGTTATTAGCTGTAAGACTCAGAGTTAATCCTAGTGTGGGGTCTAGAGTCCTATAATACATGCTAAAACTGTGAAACCTAATAACGTATAAACTTTCGTTATCAAATGTACGAAAGTATGTAATTAGCTTATATGTGTTACAGCAATATTACTTGTTTTATTTATGCATGGACCTGTGTAGTTATTTTGATAAAGAAATAAATTTCATATTTCAAAAATTTCTCTAATCTTAACTGACTACTGATTCATGGACGGCAGTAGCAACATTCCGTGCATTTTTGTTCGCTACTTCTATCGTATGAAAATGTATTTATCAGTAGGTATATAGCTTAAAATATATAAACCTCTGCGTATAATGTTGCACGCGATTGTATTGCTCCTATTTACCAGATGGAGAAATTTCTCTATCGACCTTGTTACTGTGAGAATTGTAATGGCAATTATTGTAGCGATTAGCATCGTCTGCCTTGTCTAATGACCGCAAACGATTATTTTAATAAACGTTTACAGCCTTTTTTCGATTACCGCTACATATTTTTATAGAAAATACCTACATTTCCTGATGCAGAAAATATTTACAGTTGACATGATTTACTTAATTAACGATATTAAAAAATGTCCCGTCTACTACTATGTAATTACTCGTTTTGTACTAGCAATTTTGTCAGTAATAGGTAGTCCTAAGAATATATTTTACAGAATACAGATTATTTCAGATTCCGAAATAAAATATCACTCTCCAATTTATGAAATTTTGTCTCCCCCTTATGGTTGACGAGTAGGGTCAGTAAATAATTTTATATTTTGTGGAGGCTTTGATTTCCTTATCACACCTTTGGAGTCATTATAAACGACAAACCAGTTTTAAGCAGATGTTGTAGAACCTGGATATTAATAATGAGAGACTAAAATTCATACTATGGGAGTCCATTATAATCCATGAATATTAACAATGCTTAACACCCAGACCGAATCAGTCAAATGAAAACACCAAGCGTCGTTCATTGCATTCAACCCAGTCAAAGATTTATGAAGCAGTGATATAAAATTAATTTGTGAATACAGCGAGTAAATAAAACTCATAACCACTGACACAGCAATTGCGCACGAAACCACATCGCAATCATGTAAACACTTTAGAAATGCAATATTCACTAACATTTTATATAAATAGCTTTCACATTCATCCGAAGCTTTCAATCATATCGGCGTGCATTGCATACCGATACCACAAATCATCGACATCGGGATAAATCAGATCGAATGAATCAATCCTTTCAAAGAGACGCTCTCACAGTGAGTCGACAATTTCACGACGCTTATTAGCTACAACGAAAGTAACACTAAATCTTCCAGCAAATACATTTACAAATGTAACCTCTACAGTATTTCTTAAGGTTGTTTCACATTAATCTGGTACTATATGTCGTGAGATATCTTCAATAGCACGTTTTTCTTTACAGAGAGATGACTAGCATTATATGTTTTGGATGTCATTCTTCAATGTCGGTGGCCAATATGCCAAACGAAACAATAGCTATGGCAAATGCAATAATTACGAATAGTTAATTCAACAAATCACTCTCTGTAGGTAATAACTGAACTTGTTTGTTTCTATCTGAATCACTCGTAATCAAAAATTTTAAAACTACGATGATTCACACTATGACAAAAATACAGTCTAATAGTAATTCAGCACAGAAATTTATATTTTTCAGTTTGGTCCTTATCCATAGTAACTCAAATTGTATATGTAGTAAGTAAGATAGCTAATCTTGCACTCGTCATTATAAAATTAAGTCAATTTTCATTTTTCCTCCAGCTATAATCTCGGAATGGGTCGTAACTTTTACCATTAATTACAACAAACTATCTTACCCATTATTGATATTAATGACACTTAATTAAAGGTTACGAACTCATGAAGTTGTTATGGACAATTAACAGTACAAATTTATAATTCTCATTAAAAAATTAGCATTTTTACAGCTATAGCATCAGCTATTTAGAATTTAAGTTTACAGTCTATTTAATCGCTTGTTTCTGGTCCGTCAAAAAAGAAAGTTACATGCCGTGTTAAGCACAGGAATTTGCCCAAATTACAGTTTAGTAGTGTTTTACTGTAATTGCGATTCATCAAAAACATAGCATCGAGAGCGCGAGGCGGCCATGACACCGGCTTATGACAATGACAGCGATTTGGGCGGGAAAAGTGGACTTTCTGTCTGGCTAATAATAACCCACCGTGTTGATAATGGTGCGACGTTTCAAAATATCTATGGAAATCTTGCAACAGTATATCCAACGGAAATTATTATCACAATTGACGATATTATAAAGCGATTTTGACTAAATCGACCGTTTTAGAATTTATTAATTGTTAAATGATGGCTTCTTCTTCTTCTAAATTCAAAAAGTAACAAACTTGAAAAGTGAGATATAAATAAATCTTATACCATTTAATTACAATTAGGAGGCCTTTATCAAGCGGTGGAGCTAAAAAAGCTAATATACGGATGGATGACCGTTTAATTGTTACTTTATTCTTCTTTCACTCATCTTCATCAAAGGATATTGGGAGTTACTTTGGCGGAAATCCATGCTATTTAATGCTTTATATAATTTAAAGTCTTTATATAATTGATCAGTGATATGGTAACAAAACAAAAGCGCTATGAAGAATGATGACGGAGTGACAATCTCGGTCATGATACATGATGGTCTCTATCATCTTCATCGTCTACCGCCCCGCTGCTAGGCTTGAATCTACTTATAAAATGAGAGATGTTAAGGTCAACAGTTCATCGAGCTAGGCAAGTACGAACTGGTAGACTTCACTCTTAAGAACATCTCAAGAAAATCTCAAGTATATACTCACCACCGTCTGTTTTCCTTCTCCGTTACAACACGAACATTATGTATTTATTTTCATTATTCTTATTCGCAAAAAGTTGCAGCATAATGCGTCGAATGCGCATTTGTCAGATATCTAACGGTTCGTGAAATGCCCCGAAATGACAGTTAATGACGTGCACGAGATTAAAAAAATAATACGAAATTAGTCGCCACGGCATCCGTTGCCACCGCTAATGATTATGGACGTATTGTACTCTATTGTAATGCATTTAAACGCGATGGACTGTCATTTTTTCGTTCACAAAAGACACCTACTTTTCATAAACGGTACTATAATACGCGGTACACTAACCTACTCGGTGTAATTTGCTGCCATTCCGAAATTTATTACAGTCAGATTAACGTTTGTTTAATATCGAAAGAGGTACCTATATAATATAGAGTATTTATGTTGCTGATCTATTAGGCACAGAGTTATGGTAGTAAGGAGGTAAAGTGGTTTTTCACTGAATTTGGAAAATCCTATGTAAAGCTATATAACCTACATATGTAAGGCTTAAATTGTTAGAAATATTTTAAATTTCTGAAAATATTATTATTGGTAAATATCAGATACTTATGCAATTTTGCGCGTATGTCCATTTAGTTAATCTTCATGGTAGCAATCCCAGTAGAATCTTTTAAAGGACACTTACTTTGGTTTTTCCATGAATTGAATAATTCGTGATAAGTAAATGTACAAAATTTTGCGTCTACATTACGTCTCATTGAAAGTAGTGCAATTTAACCCATTCTCTTAATCCCAATGTTAAGTAAATACCAAGCTAGTTAATAAACCGAAGAAAACTCTCGACTTTTGGTCGTAAATAACGGTTAGTTCAATTTCTTATGGTAATTAGGTACATACCTAGTTTTTTAATAATTTGAGATAGGAATCCACATACGACAATACTTTCGCAATTCAAGGCATTCTCTTTATGCAAATTTCTAAAATTACTCCTCTAATTAAATATACCTACTTATGCATGGATTTCTACAAAATATACATACTCTACTAATTAAGTTGTGAAGCGTTGGTGGGTATGTAATAAGATACAAAAAATGAAAGTAATGTAAACATTTTTACGATTAAAGAAGACTGATTGTCCTTATAAGTATTGCGCTCAAAAACGTATTGATTTAATTGGAAACATAGTAAATTAAAAAAATAGGGTCTCACTAAAAATTAGCTGAAGTTCCATAGATTTTAACATAAGAAGTGTTATTGATATTTAACTGTTATATTGACATAGGCTAGATATACAATTTTTAAATATGGCGCCTGCTAACAGAGGAAAAAGGCGGGCAAGGGAAAGAAGTAAATATTTTCTTATCATAACAATATGGGTAACATATAAAAGCTATTAGATAGGTTGATACAAAAATATATACATTATAATATTTTTGTGTTACTATATGGACCTATACTATTGCTGCAGGTGACAAATAAAAAAAACTTACATCAAAAACTATCAAAATGAAGTTTGTAGTTATACTTGTACGATGTGGTGCCGCCGGAGTAGAAACACAGAGTCCTACCGCCTTTAGTTACCTTACGTACCTTACGTAATACATCAAATTGACATCCTTTTCAATAAGCGTTGAATCATAACAGTAGCACAATAACTGATAATTCTCGTTTCCGTCATAAATAACCGTAATGAACAAAAAAACATAAATCAAAATCGAGTAAATAGAACAGAAAGTAATAACGCGGAATTGTTAAATATGAAAGTGGAGTCCAAGTTAAAGCAGATTGGCTAACAAACAAAGACACGGCCGATAAGAGACCGACTCACTTTCACTGCGCCATTCATTAATCAAACTAAATCCATCTAAATGAGAACTTTTCACTAATAACGGATTAATTCGCGGTACGAATGGGTTTCAAACAAAAAGAACACGAACGCATCTTCATAAAAAAAGTTGAGCTCGATGGCGGAACGCCTACACGTCTCTACGGACCATACCTTAAGTCTATTATAATATAATTATACAATTATGTTTAAGCAAAATATAAGTCAGTCTGTGTTAAAAGAAACTGTACTCATGTACATTTGTATATGTTCGA
>DWNY01000381.1:0-16866 GCA_018250635.1 Telegonus apastus | reverse complement strand
CCATGTATAAATTCATTTTATGGCCAATAATGGCAAGATTATTGCATACAGAATTTATATTATCCCTTTATCACGTCTATATTTGACATGTCACACGTTGTACGGTATTATTGTTTAAATTCATACCAATCTTATGAATAATAACGAAATGCCTATTAATACATTTCCTTGGAATATCTGACAATGCGTAGGCGAAATGTTTATCTCCTAATCATATTGTATTAACCACATTGAAAGATGGGCGGGAAATGATTCGTAATGACGTATTCAAATCAGGCTCACTGGAATCCGACCCCAGTTCAATTGAATTACGAAAATTTCAATGTTTTATTAAGTTAAACTTTGCTGCGGCGGCTCTAAGTGAATTTATTTATACTTAGTTATCGGCTGTGGAAAAGTCATCTTGCTAACGTTTCGGTAAGTTGAATAATTAAATTTGTCACTGGCGGTTGACACGACAGCGGATTTTCTTCCAAATTTTCAGTACCGTCACGTCTATGGCTCTCTCCCCATCGCCCTCCTATTGTGTAATCGTGATTCTCTGATTTGAATTATTTATTGTTTGATTTCACACTTCGGGATTATCTGAATGGATTCGGTTTTAGACCAACTCGGAATGAATAATGAAATTAACGAAGTCAACTCGAGTCGAAACCATCGTAATTTGAATTGTTCATTTTACAGTCAAATTTTGAATTTAATACAGGTACTGTTTAGAAGAATGTATCTGCATTTTTTTTAATATTATAATATCGTTATAAAGTGAGACCGTTTATTTCGTAACTGTTCGTAATTCGATTCAGCTATAACAGCACAAAATTTTTGTATGCGCATTCGTTCAAGTTTGACGCATTTTCTGAAGATATACAATACATAAACTACAGGATATGGCCAGTTGCACACTTGTTTCGATTAAATATTTATGAATCTTTTTTCTATCGGCTTGATCGTATTTGTATACAAACGACACTACGTTTGTGATATGTGAAGATTACTGTTTACTAGTGTATTTCAATTTTACAGTATAAGTATCTACGTTTATTAGGAAGTTTACGTACGTTATTTTAATACAACCCATACGATGGTAAGCGGTCACTGCTGCTTCTTCTGGGGAAAATTGCAACGCTTCGCCGATGATGCGCGACGCGGAACGGTCACCATACCTATATGCAATGGGTTCAGAGTTCGATCCTCGGCCAGTCTGATATTTAAATGATGAATTTAGATATTTGTTATGGGTCTTTGTGCTTGTGTATTCGTCTTTGTGTGTGTCCATGGCATACACGATACAAGAAAAAGCTTAGTGTGAGGCTGTATAAAACGTATTTTTTGTTTCATTTAGTTTTCTGGATCAGAAACTAAGCCTATTAGTCTTAAAAATAATTCATTGTTTATATTTTTAGCCCTCTTTAATTAATATAAGTCAGTCGCAGTCAGCTAAACATCCATGAGGCAAATATAACTGTCACAATAGGTTCTCATAGATTTACCTGTAGTGAAAACGACATAGGACAATCAAATTAAAAATAAAGCCGTCTTAATATTGTTCCGTTTGTTGACAGTTAAAACTGCATCGATCTAACCATTAATGCATTCTGAAGGTCCAACATGCACGCGCCCTGTAGAGTACCCTTAAGTACTGCATTTGTTGGGATAATTTGAACCTAAAATGTAGGTATATACGATTTTACCTAATAGTATTTTAATAAGAGTCGTAGATTGTGAATTTCAAAATATCTACATATACATAAATTTAATATAAGAATGATAGACCTTATTCGAATGTGACATGACAGAGGAAATTAAAGATATCATTTTTCTATACATTTAAATTAATTAATGTTTTTTGGAATCATATAATAGGTAATTATCATAGTTACACAGATATTTTTGTGTGCGTAATTTTCTTCCCTAATTTGTATTTTAATGTAAACGAATGCATCTCGCTATGTTTGTGTCCTATTTTTATTCGTCATATTTCCGCCAACCTGTCCCATTTATATCATACTGATGGAAACACGAGCGTTTAGTGTGTCGCACACTGTCTTACTGAATTATTCAAAGGGAACTGAAATATTCAAGTGCCCCAGGTTTATTTTTTAAAAGATTCCGGTTTGAAGGTTAGTGATAGAATTTTGTATACAATCTACCCAAGTAGAGTATCGTTTTAATATTTGGTTGATTTAGACTGTTTTGTTACTTAGTAGGTAGGTTACTACATCAGTGCAAGCAGTAAAACAAAGCTTAGTGAAGAAGAACAAAGTGCGCATAGCCCCGCTTGTGTAAACCATAACTGATCTACGAAATTAAGCAACGTCGGATGCGGTCGGTCAATGGATGGGTGACCGTTAGTGGTAACATTTGATAATGATAACATCCTGGACCGAAGTTTTATCTGTCGGTCCAAGATGTTATAATTGGATAGCAGCAGTTAAACCTTTCCTAACATACATTGGAGTAGCTTGGTGATGTAGATAGCTCCAAACCTCATTGGGTCATTAAAGGGTGGTGGAGGCGAATAAAAACAAAACTAATCACTAAAAGTACACAAAGCATACATCGAATTTTTAAATGATTCATCGAATGAATGATCGATTTTTGAAATAAGATACTATTTATTTTCTTTTATTTTTTCAAAATAACTAGATAAGTTAAAATTGCGCTACTGCTTTTAAATTTTTGTATAAAAGCCAATACTAATATATTTTGTTCAGTTGCTTCGAATAAAATAAATGTAATTTAAAACCAATTATAAAATCTATTAACAAACAAAATATGGAGTTTATCAAAACGATCAGTGGAGCTTATATTCAGAGTCGCATAGAACTTTAACCTACATTTAAACATACACGTTCAGATTTATCTAACAGTCTAAAATCGGAATGAACCCTCAATCAAGCTATTCAGGAATTGTTTCACTAAGACCATAAACTGCGGAAATCATAAGCCATTCGGTTCGAAGATTGCGTAACACGATATTATAGCGGTGGAAATTCGACAAAATTTAAGTCGGTGGAGCATTAAAGGGGATGGCATAGAACAGAGACGCCCAACCTGCCTCGCTCAAGGCCCGCTTAGATCTGAGACATAATCTGCGTTATATTTTAAAAATTTCTTATGCGAAGAATGAACTACTTTTTCTAAGTTGTGTTAAATATTATTTTCATAATGACAAAACAGACTGTGGCAATTTTTTTTTAATATATAAGTAGCAAAGAAACATGCAGTTCACCCCATGGTAAGTAAGTGGTCAAAATAAATCAATAAAATGATAGAATATTAAAGACTACGTGGTGACTTTAATAACAGATTATATTTGATTGTTTGAATAACGTGAACTTACTTTAATTACATTGCAACTTTACATTTATTCATACCAAAGCATAAAACCATAAGGTACAATCTTAATAGCTTGAAAATACAAAAATAATTGCCAAGAAATTAAAGCACTAACTTTAAACTTAAAATCATACGGGACCTTTGAATGCGGGCCGCAGATTGAACACAAGGGGAGTAGACGGTTAATTCACCCCATAAGGGTCGCCCTGGCGCCACCGATCCTACCGTAGACAAAATTCTAAGTACGATGTCTCGCATTCTCTTCCCTCGTGACTTCTTTATAAAAGCATACTGGATGTGAATTAAATGAATTGAATGATATTCAATACCGATATATGATATACGAAGTTGTTTAAAACTATTTTCTAATTTTATAACATTATGTCAAGTTCTTCTCTATTGCGTCTTTCTAAATGACAGGATATTTTGTTAAATGACTTACATTTTTGTTTGTTTATAGAAAAAAATCCAAAAGAAACGGTTGATTTTTAACTTGCCTACGTATATTTTTTCTCGTGTTAGGGTCTGTCCAATCCAACTATGAGTCGTTGTCGCTTCTAGGAAAACGTTATTCTTTGTCTTTCTTTTATAAAGTAGCGCTTTCAGTACCCGTTCAATCTTCACTGGAGCGTAGAGAAATACGGCCGTATGAACCATAATATATGCGGCCTAAAAAAAAACAGGTAAATTACATAGAAACCTACGTATTACGCACGTGATGTCACAGTAGCAGAAAATTCGATTAGCTTTTCCTTGCTTGTCATACTGCGCACGACTAAAATTTAATCCTGAACTAATAAAAGTCAATAATAATTTTATTTCATTTTTATGTATAGTTATGGTTTGTACCGATGTTATATTTGATAGTTTGATGATTCCAATTAAAATATGTCAGAAATAAAATTTAATGAGATTTAATATTAAGTAACTAAACCAAGTCTTGATACTCGTAAAACATTTGGAATTAGGTACATCTTCTTGTAAAATCTTCTTCGGGAGGAATAAAAAAATGCAACGAAATGTCAAAGCAAAAAAAAACAAACTCATTTTATAAAAAACGATTAGAGTTAAGAGTAACTGCTTCTTGTTGAGATTTTGTATGTCTACTCCTATTTTTTAATAGATTATGACTTGTAGGATATTTTAACGCTAATATCTTACCGCTTGCAGTTATGACGGTTTTGGTGAAACAACTCAGTGAGCTGTCGCCAACCTATATTCGTACATCCATAAATTATATCACTGGGAATAAATCAGGTATACGTTCCAGCCTATAAATTAATCCGGGATTACGTTAAAAGAGAAATAACTATTCGATAAATTCAGCCAATTACTTAGATTGCGTGTGGGAGGCAAAATGACTGGGGTCTTTATATTTTGTAGCTGATAGTATACAAGTGTAGCGCCTCATATTTTCATTTCAGATAAATGTATCGCATCGAATCGCTTGTATGGATTTTATACAGCGCTGTATAAATTTATCACTTCTGGTTTAAGGTCATTAAGAGTACAAGATTTTTATGCTTGTGGTTTCGTTTTTAATTTCGCTTAAAAGGATGCTTGGAACTTCCAAAGAGGCAAAATTAATATATAATTGTCAATTGCTTCTACAACATTACATAAAGTTTAATCTGCTAACCGTTGTCCGATGTCTGTTGTAAACCAATTGTTTTTACAATTTTTCAGTATAACTGTACCAATCCTTCAGAAATCTGAAGAGCGTAACATAACAATACGCAAGCAAATAAATTGCAGTACATTATTGGCGTAAGAACTTTAACTACGTAATTTACTAGCGAACAGACAGACAGGCGTAAATAACGTACATAAATAGAGAGATTTATCCAACAAAAATGGTGTCGTTGGAGCAAGAGCTACACTACAGTTAATAGACTCGAGCAATTCGCAGTGAGGGCTCCTGGCGACAGATCCATCAAGCCGTCGACAGGCCATTTGTTGCGCGTGTTCACGCTTGACAAATCGCGCGACTTGCCCACATTTACTGGATTTATGTACCAACTACAAACTACCAAACCAACCAATTGTTACTAACCAACGTCTAATTCCTTGGTAATGTTGAAGAAACAAAACCCTATCTCAGGCTATTAAGATGTCGTGGTGGATTTCCAAAATGAGGTATAAAAATTAGCTGGCCTTACAAATGTTCCGCCCTTTCTGGTAGGTGGGGCGATATGTTTGAGTTTTAATTTTTATGCAATGTTAAATTTAATTAATTAAAAGGTTAACCATGCTCGTCAATTGAGTTTACACAATCTTATTAAGGGCATGAGATTCTACTCGTTTGATACTAAATAGTGTTGCAAAATATCAGTTTTTTCTCATTAGTGTTAGATATTAGGACAAATTTACTGAAAACATAGCTTTAATCACTTTTTGAAATAAATGTGAACATTGCTAAAGTTACGGCTTCGTAGTGTCATGTGCATATATAATACTACTATTCTTACTAGAAGAAAAACGCACGCCAAAAACACACACGCAAATAAACAGTAGAATAAATAGTAGGTATCTGACATGCAAAGTTGTGCGCTACAACTCATATTTATTTATAATAAAAGGTCAATCCTTATCTCCGTAGATGCGTACAAAATTTAAAACGTAATAGATGGATGTTAAAAATTCGAAAAGCTGCGACACCATGAAATTCATGCGACTTAGTTTGAAAGTCGGATCGGTCGATGGATCTAAAATTTTCCATCGTAAAAGAGGGCACTGCATAAGTAATATGACGATGATAAGTGGACGACAGTAAGACTAATATGGATAGATCCACGCTTCTTGCTCGTGGATCATTTTGGTCTTTGATCCAATTTCATTGAATTACTTACATATTTTACGAAATGTTTTGTTTTGGCTTGTTTTTAGGTGTGGTTTACTTTCCTTTCTCGAAATAAAAATGTCCTAACTTGAATTCGTTTCACTTTTCGCTGTGCCCGTTTTCAACGATTATTTCATACTAAACATAGTGTAACAAACAATGTATGGTTTTTTTTAGTACAAGTCCGTCGTAAATCATTTGATTAGTAAATGATACACTTAAAACTTACTATCAGATCTATAATAAAATTAATACTGAATGTTTCAGTTAATGCTGAAATATAAATTCAATCATATGGAATCTAGAGTACTAACGACTTATGAAACATTTTAATTGAAAAAAGTGAAGAGGTAGTAATTTAGTTAAAATAAGTTAATTTGCTAAGCTAGAACAAGTTAATTTAAAATTAATTTAAGTTATAAATAAACATAAAAATGAGAAATAACAGCATTGCAATAGACTATTAAACGAGAAACAGTATTTATCAAAGTACGATAATAATTAAATTACCTGTAAGTGTTGTAGTGAATTAAGCTGTCATATGATCGCGATAAATAAGAAATAAACATAGTTGGATGCTTGTTTTATTTTTCTCACAGTAACTATTGCACAGAGTTATGCGCAGCTTGGTGCAGTGTTGAAGGTTTTTATGTAGTTGAATTTATTGCACACATTTTGAGTTCAAATTCGTGATACGTCATCGACATTGCCACGCGTAAAACGATCGGTTCACGTGAATAAGAACATGTTTCACTATAGCCAAGAAACTTAAAGCGACAAAAGACTTATGGATAAATAAACTGGATGAAAATTTATTATGAGTCTTTCAAGCTTAACTAATGCATTACATCATTCAGATGAAGGATTCAAATGAGATGCTTTGCAATAGTACATAGATATTTCAATTGTAAACCCTAAAGGAATATGATGTGAACGGAATATATGGAAAATGTACTAGTTGTAGTTGCCATAACAAATAATCGAATCGAATTTCGTCAGCTGGATAATAATCGGCATTAAATACTATGTTGCTGGGACAGTCTTGTTGGCTGGCATTTAACGCTTATTATTTCAGCAATCGATTGCCGATAAGCTGTATATTATAAATGTTATAACAAAACGATTGACAGTAAGGCTGTTTATTTTTATACAGCATGTTTTTTCAATAAACATTGTTTACGTCATTTCTTTCGTACTGATACCTTTTTTTTTGTTGTTGACGAGGGTGAAATCTTCAAAAGGTACCCGACGCCGTGGGAGCGACGCCGGGTTATGTGGGATTTCTACCGCACTAAAACCCCCCGGTGGCCGTCTTCAGCACTGCATGGACAACTCCGGGATCTCAAACGGAACACGACCGGAATCCTCCGAGCCCGTCCGCCACCACACACACCGCCGTCTTTCCCAGGGTCGCTGGATGGACAGTTAAAGGTCCCACTCTTGCCGTTCACAACCCCGGAAGCCCCCTTTTAGTCGCCTCTTACGACAGGCAGGGGATACCGTAGCACTATTCTGATCTCGGGACTACAGGGACATTCGTCCTGATACCTAGCTAGTTATTTTACTAGAAAATGTTTTATCGCGCGTCGTCGACCTGTCCGTAGTGTGACAAGGTAAAACGTTCACTCGACACCTATGTGAAATTCCTGTGATTTACGAAAGCTGCAGAGGAGCCATAATTTATGCATCCGAATTCCCAAAAGAGAGCTTCGGATAGATAACATTCCTGTTAAATTATCCGTGAAAAGCACTGAAATATTCGATATCTCACAAACGAGTTTTTTCATGGGTTTTTATGATTTAGTGGAAAAATTCACATATTTACATGGACACGGAGCTCTTCGAGTAAGTGGCAGTTCTCGCTGGGCACACAGATATTATTTATGGACTCTTTTATTGCTAAACTTCATTCGTTGCTGTGGTTGCTTTTATTCCTTCTACGGGAAAAAGTTGCGAGGTTTTATTGCCGGTGTGAGATAGGATACGTTATTGCACAAACTTTCAGTGGTGGTCGGAATTAAAAGAGATTTTTTGTGGTCATCTGTCCTCGCTCTGATATGATCGTGAGGCGTTCCTACACTTTATTGCCGGTTATTTTTAGCTCAATTCAAACCGCTTCGTTCGCTCCACCTTAATTTTGCTGCGTAGTAATCTACTACGCTCGCAATGTCGCCCAGTCAAGCACTTAAATGATTACGCGAAATATTTTTATTGACATTGCTGCAAAGATAGAGGTTCATTAACCTTGCCGATATTTCAAACAGGAAATGTAAGTTTGATCAAATGTCATTTAAATCATTTGTTATAATGTGCATGTGTATTTTTTATCGTGCAATGGTTTTGCTACCGTTTAATGCGATTATAAAGTACAGATTTATTTAAATTATAATACGTATGAAGTATTTAGTTCGTGATTATATATTAAAGATGCTAATCTTAAAACCGGTAATTGCAATGCAGAAACGGTAACGTAAGGCTGTGAGTAATACGAAGGAAAAAGTCGATAAAATTTAATAAACATAAAACTGATAAACGATCACCACAACTCCGGACCAAATTACAATAAATAAGCTTAACAGCACACCGATTGCGCCAGCGTGGACCAAACGGATAATTAACGAGCATTTCTCTTGCAGAACTCAATCCGGCACAACTTGTCTCTGCACAACCGGTTCATGCGGGTCCAAAACGAGGGTACAGGGAAATCGTCCTGGTGGATGATCAACCCGGACGCGAAACCGGGCAAGTCGGTGCGAAGACGCGCCCTCTCCATGGAGACGTCGAAGTGCGAGAAACGAAGAGGAAGGGTAAAGAAAAAGGTACTAGTATGTAATCGGTACTAGTATCTTGTTTTTAGGTTTAATACGTAATAGATAGACAACGTAACTGTTTGGCGCTAATACGAAACGAATGTTTTGATTTACTTAGACGAATTTGTTACGTGTTTGAATATTCAATCTCACTTTATCGATTACCGCGCCAAGTTTTAAAACTATGTAATTATTGGAAGTCCATGTTACTTTGTCTATATTTGAGATGAATGAAACAATCTGTCAATGAAGCAATGATAATGGAGTGAGAAACTCGGCCTCTAATCGGGGATATCAAGGTTAAAATCTCAGGTACCTTGATTTTTCGAAGCTATATGCGCATTAGAAATTAATTATCACTTGCTTTAACGATGAATGAAAACATCGAGAGGAATGCACGCCTGAGAGTTCTTTAAAAAAAGTTCTAACCTAACCTAACCCACTCTCTGAGAGAAGATGCATTCCCAACGGTGGAACAGTTATAGGGTGAAGCACAATTATTCTGCTATGCAGAAAGTCTAGTATTTATGAAATATGTTAGATAGTTAGTGGTCAGATATTAATCACAAACATGAAGAGATGTGGGATGTGTTGCTTTAAGAGAAGCTCAGGGATGAATCTAGAAACTATTCTATATTCCTAGAATAGTTAGTACTGGATACATGTTTACATTTTTAAAATCGATCGCTTATTTATAGTAAGAGTTACGCTTATTCCACGTAGTAATATTTATTAAATGTTACGGGGATTTAAATTGAAAAGTGAATGAATAAGTCACCTTATATATTTTTTATATTATTAGAAGAAGCGAACGAACATACAGTTCACTTGGATAGTAAGTGGCCATCGCTGTCCATAGACATCTGTAATCAATAGAATTAGAGACCTTCTTGGGGTCGCCCACAAATGTGTTGTTACGCAAAGGAACTAAGTTGGAACGCCTCGCGTGTTTCACGTAAAACCAGAACACAGCAGCACTCAACATAGTTGTCAGAAATATTGGCGGTGGTCCATCCGGAAGCGAACATCGACGGCTTCTAGCACCTTTAAAATGATTTTTCATTACATGTACTCATTTTTATTTTCCAAGCTTTTGTAGATATTTAGAGACCGCGTAGATCAATAATCAAAGAGTTTCAACTTATTTTTCAACATATATTTTTGTGTATAGGCAGAAGCGTTAAAAAACGGGGTGACAGCGGACGCAACGCCCAGCCCTAGCAGTTCAGTGTCCGAGAGCTTCGACAACTTCCCAGATTCACCACTACACAGGTAATTTATTCTTACAACTATATCATCATTCCCATAAACTTAATAGGAAGTAGCCAAAACGTTACCATTAGCTTGCAATAGAGAAACTTTAGATTATTATTAGACGCTCGACTAGTTGCTTCGAATGATAAAAGAATATTAAAGCCACAGATGTATAAAACTTTGCAAAAATGTGGCACTGAGCCAATAATGTTAACGGACATGAATGTCGTGGGCCGCGATACTAATTCGACTTTAAAGGCATAATAATTTACCTATACGGGTAATGCAATTGCGAGTTGTGCCAAAACCACAAATATCCCACAATATCTCATTGGAATAATGTTAGTTCCTTCAAAGTATTGAAATTTTACGACTAGTAGACAGAAAGTGCGCCACGCATGAAACATCCACTTTATAATAAAACTATCGGCATAAAGCATCGTTGACCAGGCTAATAAAACTGAGTTATGGGAACACTGTTACTTTGAGATAAAAGGTTTAAATCATTCACAACCATTAGATGATGAGTTATGCGGATGCTGAATCTCGTCATTTCGCGGATATTTAACATTTTTATTGCCGCATATCTGTCCGGATTACGGACATAATTGACATTCATTTTGGACAGTTTGCGTCCCCATTGTATAAAGAAGTAACCCATACCGCAAGTCATATAAACATTATTTTTTGTCATAGCGTGCGGTCATAAAAATATTTCTATGCTGACCATTTAATCCGTTATGATGATCGCTTCATTTGACATTCAGACTTTATATGTTAGCGAGCCTTCATAGGGGCATTAGATTTGCATGCTTCCCATTACACTTCATGTTTAAGACTATTCAAAGACATTTTACTAGATGACTTAGCTGTTTTATTTCTGCTCAGGATTTTCATTATTTGCCACTTAGACGTCGACGAGTTATGGGCCGCTTAGATTTATCCATGTTTGGTCACATTCTTCTAGACATGTAGTATTTAATTTTGTTTTTTTGACGCTTGTTCGCTTTGGCGTAGCAGCAGTTTTCAGTTGTCACCGGAATTCCGTCAGAGGGCTTCGTCAAATGCGTCGTCGTGCGGGCGACTGTCGCCGATCCCGTCCCTGATCCCCACGGAGCCGGACTGGGCGACAGAGTACAATCCCGCTGGAGACTTTCCGCCAACTACAGATTTCTCGCAAGTGGACTACGCCCAGGAGGAACAGCTTGCTGGATCCCTCGCCGACTCTATGAAACTTCAAGGAGCTGATCCATTCCTAAATACGTAAGACATTAGTACAGTTTCACTTAAGGACACATTTTTGTTAAATTGGTAAAGTATTAAAGACTAAACACTGTTTTATTAAGCTATTAATTTCAAATAATGGCGTTATTTCGTAATGGTTTGCCTTAGAAAGCTTGCTTTAGATACCTGTAGTACTTTAGATTCACAACAAACCTCATTTAGATTTATATCAGTCACACTAGACCAAACATTTTAAGAATTTACACTTAAAATTAAAATAGTTTAATAAAACTATTCTTATACTTACTAAACCATTTAAACCTCTGTCCCTATAACATTTGTACGTTTACTTTGAGGGTAAGACACAATCTTTATATCTCCTTATCTGAACTGAGTGTATCATCAGGTACGTGCCTACGACGTCTTCTTCATCCTCGGGTGGGAGCTATCGCTACCAGTACGGGGGTTGTCCGCGGCATCCCCACGGGGGTTGCACGTGTGCATCCTTGTTCTCCAACCCCGCGCACCCCGCGCACCCCATCCAACCTCACCAGCACGCACTTGACCACTTCGTCAGACCACCACCACCTGCTGACCCGGCTGATATCATGCAGACGGGTAAGTATTTAAATTACGTAAAGTAGTTAAATTGCGTTCTTTCCAATAGATTTTAGAGGTTTCAAAATAGTTAAATTACATCCTTTCCAATAGATTTTAGAGGTTACAAAATAGTTAAATTAAATTCTATCCAATAGATGTTAGTGGTTACAAAATAGTTAAATTACGTTCTTTCCAATAGATTTTAGAAGTTACAAAATAGTTCAATTATGTTCTTTCCAATAGATTTAAGAGGTTACAGAATAGTTAAATTACGTCCTTTCCAATAGATTTTAGAAGATACAAAATATAGTTAAATTACATTCTTTCCAATAGATTTTAGAGGTTGACCAAATTCTGGTAGTCTGCATTTATGTTTTCTGTTTATGATAATTTAAGAGTCTTGAACAGTCGTATTTTAGTAAGGCTTGATAGATATTTAACTGAATCTGTTTATGAAAGTTATAGAAAAATGTTAATTAAATGCAGGACTTTAAACAAGTGTAATCCTACAACTTTATACGATTTTTCGAACATTTAAAAGGTGGATAATAGAAAATTAATAGAGCAGAAACGTAACTAATTTTATGTCATGAAATAAAATAGAATATTAATAAATCAATTTTACCTCCAGAGAACAGCCAAACACAAATGGTGACGACCGCTGATGCGGGCCTCATGAACGGCGGGATGATGATGCAAACGGGCGTGATGGCTCCGACCACCGTGATGGGGCAGATCATGGGTGCTCTGAACACTGGACTCGCGGAAGATTTGAATATCGAGACGTTAGAGCACAGCTTCGATTGCAACGTTGACGAGGTACACTTTGGTTTTATTGCCTTTAAGAAAGAACAAAGAACGCTGTTCTGAATGCTGGATCCATGAAAAATTGGAGTTTTGAGATATTTTATTGACGTTGATCATAACTTCAACTCGTGATGTTTCATGAGATTTGAAGCCGAAATAATCTACTTGGTCATGGTTAATCTTGACTATCAATTAATACTCTTAAGTAACCCTTGGGTATTTATTTATTAAACTACCCCTAAATAGAATTGTAGTCTTGGTTAACTTTACCCGAAGAATGCGTCATGTAAATGTAGAGGCACCTCAATCTTCAAACCAGAACAAATCAATGTTCAACGCTGCTGTTACAAAGATGTAACAGTGAGATGTCTCACACGAATTAGGAAGGTTTTCACTTTTGATGGTTTCACTACTTATATTATAACTTGTATGCTTATATTTTGACCTAAGACTAACTATTTCCCAGGTGATAAAGCACGAGCTAAGCATGGACGGGACTTTGGACTTCAACTTTCCACAACAGCATACAGCTGCTGAGGCAGAAAGCCATTTCGCTGCGCCTGCGCCGCCGGTCCCCACCACACTCTCTGGAGGGGGAGCCCCCCGCACCCCTTACTCCGTAGCCCCCTCCTGGGTCCATTGAACCACGGACAACCCAATGATGAACTTTTGATCATCGATTCTTCCTAATGTAAATAAACGAACTATTCGTTTTAAGTTTGTTACTTTCGCATTCGAAGTCAAGATTTTGTTCTTTTATCATGTTAACTAATGTTAGAGTTTTATTTAGTGTTAATACTAAGTGGACGTTACCGATCGTTGTTGAAGTGTCAATTAGTGCGTTAGGGCTTTAGTGTTAAGCTAGGTGGGAGCTTGTGATATAGATAGTATATTACTCAGGCTATTTTCTTGGACCGGGAGGGGGTGGGTTCGGTTGTAATGGATCACATAGTCCAGTTGTTGAGAAAGGTAAGGTTTTGTTTCTTGATATTTAAACTTTTTATATAGTTATTATTTTAGAATATCTGGTACTCAGAATAAGATCTATACTGAAAATTTTTAATGTGTATATCTCCTTTCCTACCATTAATTCTATACTTACACACACACACACACATACACACATCACTTTAATTTCTTGAGTCACTTTGTGTCAATAGGCGACGCGCTTACTAATGTTTAGTTGTTTTGTAAAACACATTTCGTTGTCAGTATTATTATAATAACTTAAATTTAACTTAAAATCAGATGAACTGTTCATGTCGGTGTAAATTGCACTAGACAATCAGATATCATAATTAGGATAATTAGGACATTATCACGACCGCTGAAAGAATATCGGAGAAAAGTGCAAACGAAATACGCGAAAACTTTCCTGGCCGCCGTATCGGCCTTAAACACGCGAATGAGGTCAGATTGTGTTTTCACGAAACAATAGAGTTATAGTTTATAAGAACCCGACGATACTGAGACCAACTTCTTGGACACTCGAGTCGAAAGTTTCGGTAGATTATCGCTGATACTCCTAGATTTATTGCGCCCGTATTGTTAAATGGTCGGTAATATTTCGACGTCGGGATCCTTTCTTTCGTATTTTTGAGTCCCGTTGCACTATACGTGATTGGAAGATTCTGGAAAGTATTGGCGCAAAACGTATCAAGTTTCGAGTCCGCAGTGTTGTGCGAATTAGGTATTGTCATGCGTTTTCTTGGAAGTTTCTCTTTGAATCGGCGTATCTATTCAATACGTATTTGATATAAGTAGAAAGACGTAGAAAGACGTAGAAAGATAGGAAGACGTTGCGAGCTTCTCAGTATGTTGGCACATTATTTGAAATGATCTCAAATTATATATGTAGATACAATATTTTTTACCAGATATTGATTCCTAGACCAATTTTGAATCCAGCTTTTTAAACTTTTTGTCATGTACATTGCCTTATAGTTATTTCCTATACCGGTAAATCATAATCTAATACACATATAAAGGCCTCAAAATCTTCTAGCTTCATATCTTCGTATTTGATCCGAAACATATGGGGATAACTTCGTAGGTACCTTCTAAAGGTACCTATATGACATTTTTAAAATAACTATAACAAGCTTCGCGACAACTACTAATTTATTCAGCATTGTGAAAACGAAAGGAAATTAGCCTGAACAAGTTATAACTTGAGACGCGGATTTTCTACAAAAATCTTCTAGGCGTATCGCGAATTTGTGTCATTGGAGTTTACGACAGAATATCAAGAGAAATAACTGCGTCACTCATGTTTATATTCTTTGTACGTGGATTATGACACGTGATGCTGTCTTATTTATGGAAGATTGTAAGGGAAGGCGGCATTGTTGAAAGGAGCAGGCCATTGTTAGGCTGGGGTTACACGGATTTACGTTTTTTTTGTAATAAAGCTGACTTGCTATGTGGTATGTATTATGTTTTGTGATCAGTGCAGCCCCGTTAACAGCTTAAACATCTTCTGGATATAACACTTCCTGGTAAAGGGGATTTGGTGTCGAGACTATGAGTATTAGTAACCGAAATTTAGTAACTACGGGTAGATGTAACTAATCGTTAATTAGTTATGTCATAATGCACGCTGCATAAGACAAAAAACCTTCACGTAACAATATATCGACTTCTTTACCGCACCATCTAGAAATCCAAACCACACGTAAATGAACGCCAGAGGCACGTCGGTATAAACGATTCAATTACTTATAAATTGTTTCCAAATTGGTTTTTTAATTTTTCATTAGTTAACAAATAGACTTAAACTTAAAATAAAGTTATTGTAGAGTTTAACTAACTAACTAACTAACTTTTATTATATGTTAAGAACATAATTATTTTGAAGTTATTATAAAACAGGGAGCGAATAAATAAATACGTTCCAAAGTCAATCCTACGTATCGTTGAAGAACAAAATCTTATCTAAACTTTTATACACTCGCACAAAGATTCAGACTGGATTTAATCAAAATAATCTAGCGACCTCATCTCTGTCTAGTTTTCAAAGCATCGTGTGGACTAGGTATTAGGTAGAGGCTGTATTTCGCCTTCAATGCTCATGTTAGACATAAGCATACAACCTAACATTTGTTTGCAAATTACATTGGCCGATGAATAAATAATTGGAAGACTGAACAAGTTAAGCTAGAATTCGCGGACTATTACAAAATAAATATTCGACTTTATCTCGTATGTCAATATAATATAAGTTTAATAGAATGTAATATGTATTGGACATAGGTTTTAATTGCCTCTATGAATGTATGTTATGAATTTGCTCACTATAAATATTAATAAACATGACAATATACATATGTATATCAGTCGGATAAGTCGTAACTATAATACAGTTAAAATATAGTGCATGTGGGTTGTACTGACTTTATTTATAATCATACTAATATATTTATAGTTTCAGTTTCAAAAATAGCTTTTACTTTTTTGATGTTAATTTGAGTTCACTTAAAATTTACATATAGATATAATTTTAGATTTTTCTTTCAAAAATACTTCATTATAAAATATACTTAGGTTTTCTAAAGATACGTAATTTGTAAATGTCTAATTTTAGTCGTATGCTGGCATGTCGCAACAGATTTTGTGTGACAGTTTTTTATGAATTTGGCGATTACTGCCACGAAACTCAAGAATTTCACTGCGTCACTGCATTGAACAACTAGGTACTTACTAGTTTTTGTGTTATTAGCACAAATAGATGCTTCAAGTTTTTATTTAGACTGCAGTTTTTATCTGGCAAACACTTAAATGATTTTAAAATAATACCTAAAACTTGCCTTCTATGCTGTAGTCTAATATTAGTAAATTTTAACGTTAACCGAGAACGGTCAACTAAGGAATCTTAAACCATACGGTTTTTTTTTAGTGTTGCTGCTGGCCCTGATGGTCAGGGCCTAATGACCATGGCCTAGGCCTAATGGCCCTGGAATAACCTATTTACAGATTTTTGGTTGCGAGCCTAAA